>QTSX02001606.1:0-168773 GCA_014839935.2 Entomophthora muscae
AGTGCCAAGTAGGGAGGTAACTTCACAGTGATTGTTGAAAGCTGGCCCCCTGAGGCAAAGGTTGTGTTACCAGAAGAGAGACCCAAGTAATGGGGGGGGGTAAAACTCTGGGATGTATTTAGGTGGGGCCAACAGAAGAGAGCAATGATCTGGAGGCTGCTGATAACGCAGGGAATATAGCTGGTGGGATTTTTTAAGCAATGCAAATAAGGGAAAATTAGCTAAAATATAATAGACTCCTACAAACCAAAAGTGCTCTTGTTGCATATAAAATTATTATGACAATGTCAACATTGAGTAAGTGTTGTAACTGTGCTGTTTTAGCAGAGTTACAAAGGAAAACATTTGGAAACTAGATAATGTTCTTTATTGAGAGATAATTGTTATATAGTTATTGTGAATTAATGGATAACAGGAACATGATTGTGTTAATCACACAGTTGAATAGTGAAGGGGGTGGCTTGATCCTGGTAATGAGTCAAGTGCTATAACAAGGTATCCATCATAAGGTATCATTATTTGTTCATGTTGTTGGATTTGGAAATTTGATTTGACTTCCTAGTCTGGCTTCAAGTAACTGGATAATTGGATTGCAGGTCACAAACCTGCTTACTTGGAACCTTGCTGATGGGTCAAGCCTGCTGTTTTAACAAGAGGTTTCTCTTTCTCATCTATACACTTAACTAAGGTAAAAACCTTGTCAGGACTGAGAATTTTAGTCTCAACTGACATTTCTTATTTCTTTGATATTTATGCCAAGACTTCTGTTTGTTTGTTTTTTCTTCTTTACCATCTATGGTCACCTATATTTCTGCAAATACTGAACCATTTCAGCCCAAATTGGTGTCAGCCAAAAAGTAAGAGAGGGGGGCTAAACTAACCAAGTTTGGCTCCCATCTTGGCGGGACAAACCACCAGGATGCCACCCAGTGAATCACTGGGACGGCCGCTCTGAGAGGGGACCAGAGGGAGAAAACTGGGGACAATTGGGGGAAGTAGGAGTTCAAACCCATCAACGCAAAGCCGGCAACCAACTAAGGGGCACAAGAAAAAACAGAAGGAAGGATCTCCATCTCCTGCAGGGGGACTGAATCTGTATCATCTGGCATCCAAGGGGGAGACAAGGGAGGGACCTCAGTGCCAGGAGCAGATGAGATGGACTCTGTAGAGTGCAAGTCCAGGTTGTCACAAGTCAGGCTCTTGACTATGGTCTCTCCAGAAGTGAGGAGGTCACCCAAAAAAAACAGAAGGCTAGAGGAGTCATCACTCACAAAGTGTGCCAAAGAGGAGAGGCGCTGCCACAAATTGGGGGAGGTCAACCAGAGAAGCAGTAAAAACGAGGCCAAGGTAAACACCACAAATTTAACAATTGGGAGTATCATCACAAAATTCTATGGAAAATTTGGAGTCTAACAGTATAATTTGGAGACCTAAAAGAATAATTTTTACTGTGATTAAGGTACCACCAGCAGGCAAGGCAAACCAGGACTTAAAGGATTGATATATAACTTTAACTTGGTCTTGGAGGTCTTGTGTTTTAAAGGCAAAGCAAAGACAAACTCAAAGTGGGGAAAAAACAAGGGGAAATCTAAATTGAAGTAGGTATTTATATATAATTCTAACTAAAATTCTAGGATCAAGCTGTTCTCTATTTTGAAAGCGAGTGTAAGTATAATAAAAACTATACACTAACACTTCTTCTAGGGACTCTGGGAGGACGGCAGGGTTTGAACTGTACAGAAGGGAGGTAAAATGAAAGGGGAAAATTACAAACACTTTCTAGAACAAATAGGAAACTCAAACAGAGTTCCCAAACAACATTTTCAAAGAAAAATGGCAATAAAGACCCAAACTTTAATTGAAATTGTAAAATCAACAAGCAGGGACTGAAAGTCCCCTGGCTATGTTTAAGGGATGGGTTTGTCAGGAATTTAATCACCTGACCAACAGACCAGGCTCTGATTGGGTGGAGGATAAATTTTTCTGACCTGGGTCAGGGGAGCTAGAGAGTTTCACACCAATTTCTGGAGAGCCACCTGATTGGCTGGGGTTGGGGCCAGGCATTTGGGGAACATTAAACTCTTGGGAAGTTGATGTGGAGCCGTTTGATTAGCCCGTCTTAATACTCATTAATAGCAGTCAACACCAAGCTATTAAGTAATCCAAATTAATTAGGGTTTCCTCTATGGATGGGGCAGTAAATGCTGGGGAGTCCATAGAGTACGCCAACACAAATCTTTCATCCACAGTGTGGGCTAAATCTTTGAGTGAATTAAGTGGTTTTGCTGGACTTTGAGCAGTTTATTTGTACAACAAGGAAAGACAATCCTATCCAAGGCCAAAGGGGGCAGTAAATTTACAGTATCCTTTCCTTTTTCCTGGGGTTTGATGCCGCCCTGGGGAAGGGTGGCCACTGAGAAATTCTTGTGCGCTTTAGGGATCTTGAGCGCCAGGAGAGACTTGGGGGGGGTCCAAGTGCCGTGGGGTTATTCTTATGGGACTCCTGTACCAGATCACAGCAGTTTCCACAGTCTGAGGAGCTTACCCAGCTGTTGTTGTATGTGGGGTATCCCTTCCAGGACACACAGTACTGGAGGGCCTTCTGGACCTTGCGTGAGGCAACTATAGCATCCACCTCATACTTGGGGGTACCATCAATTAAGGTGGGATCAAGCATTCTGGGGAGGTCTCCTTTGAGGGGAGATAGACAGTAGGCGTTGAAGGTATTGTGTATGCGGTAGGAGGGGGTCTACCACAAAAGCACCATTGTCCTTATTCTCCAAGACTGTGAAGGGGCCTAGCCTCTTTGGTGAAAATTTCTTTGAGGGAACCTTCATCCAGATATTGGTGGCATCCAGGATCACTAGTGAACTCACCAGGTATTGGGGAGCAGGTTGTCTGTTTTTTCCTGCTTCTTTCTTGTAGGCCTCAATAGACTTTGTTAGGGTGCTGTGGACTTTGAGATGGATAGACTTGAGGTGAGCTGCCATGTCCACAGCAGCAGGTACAGTTGCTTGAAGAGAGGGACCTATCACAAAAGCCGGAGAGAACCCTAAGGTGGCCTGGAAAGGGGATACTCCT
Organism: Entomophthora muscae; assembly: GCA_014839935.2. NCBI lineage: Eukaryota > Fungi > Entomophthoromycota > Entomophthoromycetes > Entomophthorales > Entomophthoraceae > Entomophthora > Entomophthora muscae. The sequence continues at coordinate 3,082 of QTSX02001606.1, forward strand.
GTGCAGGTGTTCAAAGTGTTGTTGTAAGCAAACTGAGCTAGTGGGAGATCATCAGACCAGGAATCCATGGAGGCATTAGCGTAACAGCGCAGGTGCTGCTCCATGGTTTGGTTGACCCTCTCTGTTTGCCTGTCTGACTGGGGGTGGAAGGAAGTAGATCTGCATGGCTTAATGTTCAGGATTCCCAGCAGCAACTCCCAGAACATGGATGTAAACTGGGGGCCACAGTCACTGATGATCTCCTGAGGTAAGCTAAAGTTAGTGAAGATATGTTTCACAAACAGGTTTGCCATCCCCACTGAGTCCAACATAGTTAAGCACAGGATGAAGACCAAGTATTTGGTGAACCGGTAAACTACCACCATGATGGAGTCAAAGCCTCCCAGCAAGGGAAAAGCCACCACAAAGTCAACTGAGATGGACAACCATGGGCCTTGAGACTGCTGCAAGGGGTGGAGAAGGCCATTGTTCCCTGAATGGTCTGTTTTGGAGCAGGCACAGATAACACACTTCTTGATCTAGGGGCCTACTGCTTTGGTTATCCCAACCCAGCTGTACATGCGCCTGATGAGTTCAAGCAACTTCTTTGTGCTGGGGTGTCCAAACAGGGGAGGATCATGATGTTGTGTCATGACATGCGGACGCAATTCCTTTGGAACCCATACTTTGTCATTTTGGTAAATTATCCTATCCTTAAGAGTATAGGGACCATTAGATGCAGAGTTAGGGGACAGCTTTGCGCAGATAGCTTGACCATCTGACAACAAGTGCTGGGCCACCAGGACGTCATAAAAGAGCGTAACAGGGAGATCAAGTGGTGTAGCTGCCTCAGGTGAGGGGGCAGGACCAATTACCAGTATCTGGGGGGGGAGCAACGTGAGTTGTGGCTGGGGTTTGGGGAATAGGAGAGCCAGAATCCAGCAGAATTGAGGACTCTGGGATGACAGTGACATGAGGGTCCTTGTCACCCCTTACCAAGTACATTTCAGGGTTGCAACTCAGCAGGTCAGGGAGGATGTTGAGAGCCCCCTTCTCAAACTCATACTTGAACTTGTAACCCGAGAGTGTCTGCATGATGTGTGCCTGGCAAGGGAGTAGCTTCTAGGGCTTGCAGAAGTAGCAGAGGGCTTTGTGATCTGTACAAACCACAACCTCATGTTGCGCGCCCTGAAAGTGTGTCTCCAATGGGTGATGGTGTCCACCACAGCCTGAAGCTCCTTATCAAACACCACCCAGGAACACTTATTGGGGGGAAACTTCCTGGATAAGTAAGAAACCAGGAGCTCCTGGCCATTGTGCTCTTGAAGGAGAACCACCCCAGCAGCCACATTAGAGGCGTCACAGGCAACAATTAACTGCTTTCTTGTGTTGACATGATGCAGCACTGTGACTGTACGACAGTCACTATTGAGTATTTAGCCAAATAAATGCTCTAAAATATAAAGTTATCTCTGTTTTTCTGATTATTGCATGTAGATAGGTTGGATTGGAAGTCTTAAGGTAAAGATTCCTGAACACTGGATATCTAGGTTCAATAAAAGAACAGAAGGCAAGAATGGCTGAGTCAATCCGGGAGACTGGGTGTCTCAAAAACGGTTTAATTAATTGGGAAGATTAATGAATAAATACACAGGAATATAATTAATGAGAATTTAATTATATTGGATAAATTTACTTGACTGTGTCAAGAAGTTTGGTTAAGGTTAACCATAAGTAAACCCCCAAATTTTGGGTTAAAAGCGCCGCCTAATAGATTTGAGAAGAGCTGAGGCGCTGCTATCAAATTTTTCAGGCGCTGGGGCGCCAAGGCGCCGCCTGGTTCAAGTTTGAAGCATTTTAATGGGGTTTAAGGCAAAAAAAACATTAAATTCAAAGATAACTAAATAAAGGCAAGGATGCCTAGGAGTTCAGGGTTGATCAGCTGGTTCCCAGTTGGAACATCAATAGCTGAGTTTTGGGATGTTTAATCCACAGGGTTTTGGCGCCGGGAGCTGAGGAAGCTCCATGCTGAATTGGTACATTAGGATGAATGGAGTCAGGTGACTTCTTCCCATTTTAGGTTGATTATCATAGGTTGAGAAATATTGGTGATCTTTTAGGTAAATATCTAGGTTTAGATGACTCAAACGTCATAGATCACATGAGATGAACCATAGGTTGATTCAGGAATGAGAGGGGTTTTCAGCTGAATATGCCCTGAATGGTATATAAGAAAAAACAGCTAAACTTTGATACTTTCCCCTCAACTACCTTTTCAATTATTATGTATTCTTTGTTAAATTTTGAAAGGGCCAAATTTGGAGTACTTTGCATGGAAACTGCTGCTGCCAGGAAAGAGGTTCCTAAAAGTTTGTTGGAGGAACTTTGAGGTCACCAAGACTGTGCCTGAGGAGTCCTTGGTGGGAGTAAAGGCTGTGTTTGAAGAGTTATACCCCAATTACTTTTCAAAAGAAGGTACTCTTGCCCAAGGAAACCAAATATATGTGTGGAATTCCTGGAACCTGTTAGTAGGATGGGACAAAATCTTACAACAAGTGAAAACAAAGGCAAATTGTGAAATTGAGGTTTTAAGGGCAAGAGAGGAAAAGAGCGTTGAGATCATGGCCTGTTGGCAGAATGATAAAAAAGTGTTGTCCCATAAAATTGCCTCCCTGGAGACAAAGCTCCTTGAAGCTTTTTCAAAGGAAGGTAATGGCAATAAGAGTCAAGGACAGGATAATGGCAGGATGGACTGGTTAGACCTATATCTGCCACAAGCACCAGGGTAGAAACAAAGACTTGTTTGATGGCTTCAAAGGCCTCCTGGCATGCTGGGGTCCACACAAAGGAGGTGTTCTTGCCAGCCAGAGAATGCAGAGGGGCAGCAAGCTCTGAGATAGCGGGGGAGAACTTCTTAAGAAAGATCACCATACCCAGAAAGCAGTGCAACTCCTTCTGATTTTGCGGAGTAGCCCACTTGTGGAGAGCCTTAGCTTTGTCTGGAGAGACCACATACCCATCCTTCAGAACCAAATTACCAAAGAAGATAACCTCTGACTTGAAGAACTTGTATTTGCTTGGCTTGATGAACAGCCTGGCTTTGTGGATAGCCGCTACCACAGCCACCAAGTCCTTTGTGTGCTGCTTGGGAGTGGGGGAGTGGATTAGGATGTTGTCAATGTACACCACGGCACAGGAAAAGGGCAACCTCCAGAATTGACTCATACAGAATGGAACATCCTCCATGTCAACAATTCTCAAAAATATTTTTCTTATTTTCAATATTAAAGATTATTTTTCTTGATTAAATAATTGACACTGATAATAGAAGCAATGTTTGATTTTTATTTTGAACTTTTAATTGAAATTATAAAAGATAAAGCAAATTTTTTTTTGAAATTGTCCACATGGAGGATGCTCCATTCAGTATGAATTAATTCTGGAGGTTGCCAGGAAAAGTGAAGGTCTCCCAAAGCATCATCAATGACTTGCTGGAAGATTGCAGGAGTGTTCTTCAAGCTGAAAGGCATGACCTTGAATTGGAAGCAGCCATGCCAAGTTTTGATGGCTGTGAGCCACTTATCCCCCTCCGCCACGCAGGCCTGGTTGAATGCATTAACCAGGTCCTGTTTTGAAAAGACACAAGACCTGGTAATAGACTGGGCAATAGAGGCTTCTAAGGGAAGAGGGTAGCATTCTGGGACAGTGACATTGTTGAGAAGTGTAGCATCAAAGCACGGCCAAAGGAACCCATCCAATTTCTTAGCAAAAACCACCAGGGAGCTAACCAAGGAGGCCTTCTTGACTATCCACCCTTTTGCCAGCATATTGTCTAATCACGCGCCCAACGCCTTATCCTCCAATTTACTAAGGGGGTACATTGGGGCGCCAATTTTTATGAGGTCAAACGTTGTCTTAAAGGTCAAATTGTGGCAAGAGTGTGGAGGGAGAGCACAGGACAGGGTAGAATCAAAAGCGTCCTTGAAGAGAGCAAGGATGGCCAGAAGAGTAAAGGGCTCAGGAGGAGAGATCAGGATTGCCGCAAGAGAAAAGCATGACTCAGGCAGTTCTCACCCCAAGGGAAAAAGGGGGGGAGGAGCCCGGGGATTTGTCCAGCAAGAAGTGAAGCTTGTTGGTGAGACAGTCAATCTTCACCAGGTGACACTCCACCATCCCACGCCCACAATTACAGGATACAGTAGGTCCTCAACAGCAGAGAATTTACTCACAAACATGTGTGAGCCTTTACAGTAACTAAGTGGGTTAGTGAGGGAGTAGCTGAGCACTGGTACCTTGCTGTCCACAATAAGGCTCTGAGGGGGGAGCAAGGAAAACCCCAGGGAGTGGGCCAGTGCCAGGTCCATAAAGTTGCCCGCAGCACCTGTGCCTACCAAAACTTTAGCCTTAGTCTGACAGGATCTGGTATAAAAGGTTACAGAAAAAAGGAAATAAGAGAGACCTTCTTTATTCTGCAGGATCAGAATGGATGCAGCAGGGTTTCAGGAAGAAACCTCAGGGATGGCAGCTGAAGCCGCAAAGACAGGGAGGGATCCTGTGGAGGTGGGCCAGTTGAGGGCCTGTCAGGGACAACACATCATGTTGATGGCAGGCGTCTTGGGAGGTTTGGCTGCAGGGGCTTTAGCCTGGGTGGTCTTAGAGACTGGGAGATGGGCCAGCACACCAGACTTGGGCTGGCTTGGCTCCAAGCTTGTGAGCCAACGCAAATGCCTTCTTAAGGGAGGTAGGAGCCAGGTCCCACACACTATTGTCAGCTGAAGCAGCGTCCAAGGAGTTGCAGAACATGGCCACTGCCATCTTGGTAGGGAGATCCAGGGAGGCAGCTTTCACTACAAAACGCTCAACATGGGAGGCAAGATCAGGGGTGAGGCCTTTGGAACAAAGAGTCTTGAATATAACCAAGGCCTTGGAACCTGGAGCAGCCACCGCTGAAGAAACCAGCATAAGGAAGGAAGAAGTATCTCTCAATTCCTGACTTTAATGGAGGAGGATGTGCACCCAAAGACAGGCGTCACCATCAAGAGCATCCAGGAGAAAAAAACTCTCTCTGCTAGTTGTCACTTTTAAATTTAAAACTTGAATTTATTAGTGTACACAATCATTGTTATATACACTAGGGGTCTTTAATTTGTTTACACACAGGTATATGGATTGTGAAGATACTGGAGGTGGCAAGAAGATGCGAGCAAAAGGTGGGGCAACATCAGCGCCAAGCGCTGCACCTGCCTGCACGGGGGACATCCCCGTTGACTGGAAGGCCCAGTGGGTAGCAGGAAACATCTTGGGCCAAGATGGCAACGGGAAATCCTGGTGTAACAATTATGAAGCCGTCAATAAAGGGGCTGTGGAAGCAGGGCTTGGTCCAGGGGAGGAATTGGACAATTCTGATTGGATTGATAATATTTCAGATAAGAATTTTGATGTTCTCCATGCAAATTTGTCCCCCAAGCAGAAAAATGAAATCCTGAGCCGTAAGAGACTTTTCCAAGAACTTCTGGACAGCTATAACATTGATGTGTCTACTGCCCAGAGCTGGGAAGATGATGGAGTATGTCTTTAAGATGTACTCAAATGGCGCAGCTTAGTCTTGACACTAGAACAAACCAAGCTGTGGCTTCATCACCAGTTTACTGTGGATGTGGCCACTAAATGGTGTAATGCTGGAATTGATGTTCATACAGCATCTGTATTTTGCAAGCACCAATTACCAATAGTGGAGGCTTTGGCATGGGTCAATACGGGACTACCCCTTGACTCTATTGCCTACATTGCTAGATACTGTATACCATTTGCGCAGGCTGAACCTTGGATAGCAAACAAGTACCCTACTTCTGAGACTATCAAATTTATTAAGTCAGGCCTTCCTGGAGAATATGCTGCGGAAATCTTGGAGCTGGGACTCTCCCCCTCTGAGGCCAAGGACTACTTTGAGGTGTTCCACAATGTGACAGCTTGGGCATGGGCAAAGGCCAATATCACCCTGGACAACGCAAGGGAGTGGGCTAAGTTTGGGTGGAACCCAGTGGACTTTTGTCCCTGGGCCAAGACCAATTTTACCCCCCTTGAAGCTCAAGCATGGGCTACCAAGGGCCTGGACTGCAACCAAGCGGCCCATCTGGTTAACGCGGCCTGGACACCTAAGACATCCTTAGAGTGGGGGCCTTTTACAAATATTCTGTACAATAATGCTTGCAAATGGAAGGATTTGGGCTATCCGGCCTCTGTGATGCAGTACTGGGAAAGCCAGCAGGTCTCAGTTGACAAGGCCATGGCATGGGCACAATCTGGAGTGGATGCATCTCTTCAAAGTAAGTCAGCCCATATGAACATGGCAAAGTTCCCCCTAAAAACTGGCTTAAATGGAAGGCCGCAGGCTTTGGTTTTTTAAAGGCTGCAGAGTGGTTTGTACATGCATTTAATGTGGAGGCAGCCATGACCTGGTCCAAAACAGAGTTCATGCCGGCTGATGCCAACCAACTCAGAACAAACCAGGTTAACCCTGTGTTGGCCAGAGAATGGATGGCAGAGGGTTTCAAGGTACATGAGGTTAAAGAGTGGATGCAAGCCTCTGCCTCCCCGGATCTGGAATTTGATTTCCTCTTGGCTGGCATGACAGCTGGTGAAGCGGCAACAGCGCCCATATTGACACTAAAAATGTCAACAGTGGCCATGTCAACACTTTTGATGTCAACACTTTTAATGTCAATACTATAGTAAAGTGACAACCTGGTTTTACTTAATGTTGTTTCCTGGATGTCGACACTTTTTTAATTAACGGCACACTTTACCCTGAACATTTTTAATATGGAAAATTATTTTAAAATACTTTATTATACTAAAATGACCCCAGAGAGTTCAAAGATGAAATAAAAAAATGCAATAAGTAATAAGAATAAGGAGATATAAGCAACTATTTTTCAGTTTACTATGTAAATTACACTCTTTATTATAAAATTATTTTTTATTCCAATAAAAATTAAAATTCTAATGAACCAAAAATAAATATATTTAATATATCATAATAACCACAAAATATAATAAAATCCTAATTTAATTGTATTATACTTCATATAAGCATAACTGAAAATATCTCATACCTTAAAGATAAATTAACAAAATATAAGATATTTCTTACAAAACCACATTGAAAATGTATCTGAAACTTACCATTTATACATAAAAAGATTATTACTATCCAAAAAAAATTAAAAAATTAAAAGTTTAAAAGTAAAAAATATATAGGCAAAGCAAAGCAAAGTTTATTTGGCTAATTAAAGCCACCAGCAAGAGCAGTTGCAACGTCCTCAAGGTACTTCTTGATCTCTGCCACCTTGTACTTTTTCTTTACTACCTTCTGCACGTCCTCCTGGTAGTCCTGGTCCTTAGACTTCCTCTTCTTGGGGGCCACCTGGTTGGCCAGGCCGCGGAACTTGGAGACAGTCCAGGCCTGCTCCTCCTGCAGCTTGGAGAAGAACTTGTTGAACTTGGGGCTAGTCCCAAACTTGGTCTTCAAGTGCTTGTGCCAAACCTCAAGGCTAGAGGTGGTCTTCATCTCCCCCTTGAGGCAGGCGCCTTGACAGTTCCAAGGGGCAGTGGCCCCGCTCTTACCTCTCCAGGCAGTCACCTTCTTGCCCACCCATTGCCGCTCAAAGTACTCCAGGTAGCCTTCAAAGATGGTGGAGTGCTTCTTGATATAAGCATCCTCCTGGAGGGCCTCAAAGCCAAGCCCAGTATGCTCCAGGCGCACAAAAGCCAAGGCAGCAAACTGGGTCAGGGCAAAGTGGCACTTACCCTTACTATTGTTAAGATACTTGTCAAAAAGGTCCTTCTCACTCTTGAGATTCTTGACAAGGGCCTGCCAAAAATGGAATAAGAAGCCCTGGACTTCTCCATTGAAGGTGGCCTGGAAGGCTCTGAACTGAGCCTGCTCAAATTCCATTATTATAAACTTTGGCCCAAGTGAGCGCACATGAGCTAGCTGCTCAGCGGCTAAGGTTGCCTCATCCTTCTCAGCAGAGGAGGGATTAGCCCTTGTGGTGTGGGTGGGAGGGGGGAGCTGGTTGGTGGAAAGGGAGCTCAAAGCATCTCAGACAATCTTGAAAGCTCTGGCATAGACCTCTGTCTTGGCACCAGGAAGGAGAAAGAACACAAGAGGGATGACCTGGTCATTGAACTGCCCATGCAGGATCCAAAGCTGCTTAAAGAGAAGGGGGCAAGTAGCAAATGTGCCGTTGCACAGCCAGGTGGTAGCAGTGTTTAGCTGCTCCAGGTTTTGGGTTGTGGCGTAGGCTAAAATCCTATCCTCCACTTTCTGCCCATTGTCATGGAGCAGGAACATCTCACCATCTTCTGTCTTCTTGAGGGCATCAGTGAGGACCAGTTCCTTGATGTTGGTGGCACTCTTGGCCAGGGGGTTTGAGGCTTGACGCCTATCACTCACGAACTTGACCAACTGATTGTGGGTTGGCACCCTCTTCAAGTTGATAGGGGTCAGGTACTTGCAAGCAAGCACAGCCAGCTGGGTGGCAGAAAGGTCTTTGGAAGTGGGCATAATCTGCACCAGATACCACTTCAGGAGGCAGGAGATGGTAGTGTTGGGCATGATGCAGGTATTCTTGCCCTTTATGGTTTGGACCAGGTCCCAGCGCTCAGTGTTGAGCCGCACTGGACAGGAGCAGTCCTCACAGGTGTAATGGCGGCTCTTAAAGCCCCGGTTGGCATTGTTGCATGATAAGATGTATCCATTGGCCACCATGGCCAGCCCACCTTTAACACTCATGATGGGGAAAAACTTGGGCAGGGTGGAAGGAACCTTGAACTTGCCATCAACATTGCAGATGTTGTGGGCCACAAGAGGGTCCCAAGGGCCAGCAGGAGCATGGCGGAAGCCAGGGAAGTAATCGGGGCGGGGCTTTGTATCATCCCCAGATGAGCTTGAAGAGGGAGAGTTTGGCGGGGTGGGGAAGCAGAAGAGGGCTTGCTGTGGTGCTCCTCATGTGCAGGAGACTTATCCTTGGGTGGGGTCTTTTGGGCTGAGCGCTTCTTCTTGGTTGGCTCCTTGTCAGAAGCCAAGTTGTAAAAACTGTGCTCTATAAGAGAGCCATCAGTTTCCTCTCCCCCAGTGGAATGAGCAGGGCTCTTCTCAGGAGAGGGCTCAGGGGAGGACTTGGGAGATGGTTTGGGAGTGGCCTTCTTTGACAAGACAGGCTTTTTCTTGGTGGCTTTGGTGGGCTTGGAGGGACGCTTGGTACCCTTTGGCTGCTTAGAGGTGTTCTTGTCCTAAAATAATAAGTAAAATGGTTTAAAATAAAGCAAAGTATTTAAAAAACAAAAAAACAACTTAAAAAGCATAATATATAAAAAGTAAATCTTAGATGGTTTTTCTTGGCATTTAAATGTTAAAAACTATTTGTATAGTTTTTATTTTATTAAAGTTATAAATAACAAGATAAAAGTTGATAGAAATATGTAAAAGTATTATATTTAGATATAATTTTATTTTAAAAATTAAAAAATATGAAAGAGAAAAGTCAAAAATACAACATATCAAAAAAATGAGAAGTTTTTATTATATAAAACATAAAGTTTTATATGTGAGAAGTGAAAAGCGTTGACATTATGATTGACAATTAGTAAAAAAAAGCTGAATTCTCACTGTTGATTGCAAAAATTGTAGACATTATTTTTGACGACATTCTCACTGTTGACATTATTTTTAAAAGTTACTATGAAAAAACATAGTACACTTAATTAAATTTACACAGGCTAGCAAAAAATTAACTGTTTCCTGAATATTTTTGTTCACATATAAAAATTAAAAAAAACATATAAAAATAAGTTAAAAAAGTATCAAGGTTCTTTATTTCTTTATTGAAAATTATATTTGGGTAGTGAGAATATGATATTTTACCATTGCGCTTATATGAAGTTGTTAAGAATTTGTATTCAAGTATTGAAAAGGGTAAAGTGTCAACAACGTCACTTACAACATTCTTTATATGAGGTGGCATATTAATCTAGGCTTAATTGCACCACTCTAATTTGCTTAACTCCACCCCCGGGGTGATCACAAGCAAATAAACAACATTTACAAGTGTCAACATTATTTTTAATAATAAATTCTATAGTAACTTACATATTAAGTCACGCTTAAATTATTGAATCATTGTTAGCATCCAATCCACTTAATATATTAAAGCCGTAATAAGTGCCACATATATATTTATAACATGAACATTCCAACAATCAAATATATGGCACTGTCTTTTTCAATATAATAATTCAATAAAAAAAATTTTAAATGTGCAATTTTTTACTGTAGATGCTTCAGTTTTGTTATTAAAAATAAGTTCAGCTTAAAAAGTGTCAACATTGACACTTTTATGTTGTGAAATCAAATAAAAAATAAACTTATTTTTATTAGTAAACGTAAAGGAAAAATCAGGTTAAATCAAGTTTTTTATTAAGCTTAATATTGAATTGTGTCAAGATGGCCACAATTTTGTCGTGTTTTCTGGGTTTGCACCCCTGAACGCTTTAAAAAAAGAATTAAGCTGGCGCAAATAGCAAAAAACATAGGAGATTTAGAGTTTCAAGTCGACAGTGGCCATGTCGACATTTTTAGTGTCAACATGGGCACTGTTGCCGGTGAAGCGGCTGAATGGATTAACAATGAGGTGGATGCTAAGACAGCTCTCATATTTAAGAATGAGACGTGGAGCCCTATTGCTCTACAAAACTGGTGTGCAGCAAGAGGCTGGAGCTTTCAGGAGGTGGCTATTTTTATCCCAGAAGGTTTTACTCCCAATGAGGCTGCTGACTAGCTGGACAAAGACATGGACTGGCCCATGGCCAAGGCCTGGACTGACATGGGGGTTGAACTGGCACAAGCATCCAAGTTCCATTGCAAAAACCTTGACCCTATTGAACTTCTCAAATGGGTAAAGGTGGGGTACACCACAGAAGAGGCAATCTTCTGGATTGGCCATAATGTACTTGGCCCATGCTAGTCCTCCCAAGCAAAAGAGTCAGGCTCAGCAGGAAGGGTTCACTTATAGCTCCTTGTGCAGCAATAAGGGAGCATGGAAGGGTGACATGCCCTTTGAAGAATATGTTTGTGAAAAACTGAATGGCCCTGCTATGGATTGTATGGCACCCAAGTCATTAATAAACAATGCAATCTGCCTGTCATTACATGAACTGTCCAAGAGTGACCATGAAGGGTATATGCAGGCCATAAAGACGTTCTTTGAGAGTGAGTTCCAAAATGCTCAGCTTTGCTTTCACTATGCTATCAAGCAGAACTACTTGGATGTAGGGTTTCCTGATGCGGAGTCTAGAGACAAAGCAGAAAAGAAGGGCATTAGTTACAAAGGCGGACACATCTGAATGGAGTGGACCTCTTTCATCAACAAGTGTACCAAGTGGATATCTTTCACTAATGTACCAACTGAGTGTGAAGATAGCGTGTGGGTGCAAGACACTATCAAAGCTGGTCTTTGCTATTATGGGGACATAGTGGCATGACACACAGAATGTGCAGATATACTGCCATCTAACTTTGTGCCTACTACAATACATGCTCTTCTGGACCCATCTCCCATGGTTCAGGAAAATAAGATCTCCATTCCACACTTCATCTGTATTCCTGGGAATCCCAAGGTAATTGCAGTTGAAGTGGAAGGAGAGAGACAAGTATGCCAGTTCTGTTACAGATTAGGCCATAAACTCAGCCACTGTCATCACAGACGGATTGCTTACTACTGGGACATTATCTATGAGCCAGATGATGGTGTAACTAGAATCAAGAATTGTACCTTTCTTTGCCCAAACCCAGTGGTGTGGATACCCTCTAGTTTTTCTCATCCCCATGAACTTCTGGCTACTAGAGCTGCACTGGCTCAGAGACACTCTAAAGCTCAAGCCGTGATGGCGTCAAGATTTAACAATAAGGTCACAGTGTCCTTCTGTGATCCCACAGCCCTGTCTGAGGTTGAGCTCCCCCAGAAGGACTCCCCTACCTGGAAGCCACATGATGAGTGGAAAAAGGAAGCGGAAGCTAAGTGGAACCAGAAACCCAAGAAGAGCGAGACTTCTAAACCCAACCCTCCTAGTGAACCCAAGCCCACTGTAAACTCTAAGCCAACTAGCAAGCCCACTGTGAACCCTAAACCAACCATCAAGCCCACCAAGAAAACCCCTTGTGCCGTTCCCATGGATGTAGATGACATGGAACAGGACTTTAGTCCTGCAGAAATGGCTGAAGCTCAGGCCTCAGCTAAAAAGGCTCCAGGACCCTTCCTCACTAAGAGCAAGTGGAACCTGGAGTCTTCCTTCATGGCTGATCCATTCCCTAAACTCCCCAACCAATAAAATCCCCCCGCTGATGCAGTGCCTCATACCTGTGGGTCGGGCAACCAGTTATGAGGATTGCAACTATCAACATGAGGGGGATTGCAACGTTGAAATTGAGGCAGGAGAAACTACACTATATAAAAACAAATAGTAATATTGACCTGGTGATCATGACAGAGATCCAGGCTCAACAACTTGCAACCAAACCAGACTTCTCACCAGACCCAGCAGCACATGCGTGGTCAAGAGAGAGTAAACTGAACAGACTCTGGACAGATCACGTAGCAATTGTGGCCCTGAGAGACAACATTGCCATCAGCTTTGTGACTATGCACCTAGATGGCTGAATTCTAGTGGCAAAAGTCAGAGATGTTAGGAATGATAAGACACTCACAGTTGTTGGTGTATACCTGGAACCTGGTGGAACCCAGGGAAGTAGGGAAGGATGGTAGATCCTGTCGTCACTTGACCTCCCTGACCGTACTCTTTACGGTGGGGATTTCAACACATACACCAATAACCAAAGAGATACTTACCCATGTTGTCAGTGACTTCATCCCTCTGCGCATCTGATGGAGGGGTTTCTGGAAGCGCAAGGGGTAGTTGAGACTATTGCCAACGAGGACCTGGACCTCACCCAGCTGACAAGGTGGGGTTATGTGGACAGGTTTCCGGTGTCAGGAGCCATACTGGACCAAATCTTAATCTCTGGTGATATCTCAGAGGAATTTACTGGATCCCAGGTTCAAGTAGCTCATATTTTGGACCACCATATTGTGTATATTGATTGGGACTCTGGTGTTACCCAATGTGCTACGCAACAGTGGGTCATACAACTGTCCACTTTTTGTAACCACAAGTGGAAGGAGATGATTGAGAGAGCCATCCTGGCAACAACCTCCCCCCAGATGGGCCCAGTGCAGTCACCCAGTGACACATAGTTGGGCATCAAAAGGAAAATTTGATCATCCACCATCTCCTTTCAGAGGAGGCAGCGGAACAATGAGCTCATGATACTGCATGCTTTGGAGAAAGAATATAAGGAAATGGCCAAGAAGGACATTCTGAAGTTCAACACTCTCCATTGCCAGATCAAGAAGCTGCAGATGACCATTGAGAAGCGCCGTCAGACCAATGTGACATAAAAATTCCAATGTAGCTTTAGTACATCTACAAAGGACAGACTATGTAGCCTTGCTCAAAGTCAGAGAGGATCTCCTTTCACTGAGATTGATACAGGGTGTAGTCTGAAATCTAAAGACAAGTCTGTGATTAAGAAGAAGATACAAGAGTTCTACTCCAGTCTGTATGCTCATGCAGATGTGGATAAGGATGCCCTCTCTTCACTAATGATGAAGGCTGTTCCAGAGCTCAACCAATGTCCACGGCAATGTGTGGACCTCTGAAAGCACACATCACACTGGAGGAGACTCTTTCATCCATTAAAGAGTCCCCAAATGGCAAAACACCAGGTCCAGACTGTATTCCAGCAGATGTGTATAATCCTATTAGAAATCTGATAGCACCCCATCTGACTAGACTCTTCAACTATGTCCTTTCCTCAGCCACCCAATTTCCTGAGGGGAATGAGGTGTCAATTTGCCTCCTCTTCAAGAACAAGGGTCATAGGAGCAATGTTAAGCACTGGAGACCAATTTCTTTGTCCAACGCAAATTACAAACTGCTGACCCAGATTCTGTCTAACAGAATCATGAATATTGCAGATGTGATCCTACACCTAATGCAGTTTGGCTTTGTTTGGGGCCGTTTCATCTGGGATAATATTCACATGGTTCAAAATACCCTCCATAATAGAGTTAAATCAAATCAGGGCTAAATTTTATTTCTGGACATGGAGAAGGCTTATGATTGTGTGTTGTGGTCATATCTCTATGCTAGTATGTGGGCTGTAAACCTGCCGGAGGAATGGATCTGTTGGATAAAGACGCTGTACCTGAACCTTCAGGCGCGCGTTATTATCAATAGTGACCTGACTGAGAAAATTGACATTTGTCAGGGATTGAGACAAGGGGATCCTCTGTCTCCCATCCTGTTCAATTTTGCAGCAAATTTTTTCTTGGCAGCTGGAAACGCTAGGCTAAGAGGCTTCACTCATCCTAGTCAGAAGGCGCTCTGTATGGCTACCTTTGCAGATGACACCATTGTGGGCCTGACCACAAAGGAGGACTCACAAAAGCTGACAACCCTTCTGGAGCTCTACCAGAGGGCATCCAACGCAAAGGTTAACATTGAGAAGACAACACTGGTTAAAATAGGTGTGCCAAACTTTTCACCACTGCATGGCCTCACGCCTACCCCAGCCTGTGAAGCCTTTAGACACTTGGGAGTGTGGTTCAAATCTATGGATATTGATCTACAGACCAATGAACAGATTTTTCTCAAGGCTATTGCAAACAAGATCAACAGGTGGCGTCATTTCCAGTTTAATGTAATTGAACGGGTTACTGCCCTCAACATCTTTGTGTTCTTGAAGATGTGGTATGTAGCACACATTGTACCCTTCTCCAAAGCCTTTGAGAAGAAGGTGTCAGCCATGACCCGCAACTTCTTGTGGGGTACTCCCAATATATCCCCTGTAGAAATGGCAGTGATCTCTCTCCCCAGGTCAGCAGGAGGGCTGGGTCTGATAGATCATGTCCAGCATTGCAGAAGGATGTGGGAAAAAGGACTAAGGGAACTACTAGCAGCCCATAGTGACTCACCAGCAGCAGGCAGAGCAGTTAACTGGGTGTGGGCTATCCAGATACCCAACCCTTTGACATTTGGACTAAGACAATGGTTCTTGAAGAGAAAGAGATTCACATCCCCCAAAGACACTCCAGAGTATTGGCGCCGCTGCTTGGCAATAATGTGAGTCAATGAATGGGAAATCTCTAAGAATCTTGATCCTGCTGGTCCACAGAATTGGGATCTCAAGGGCTTGCATCTGGCAGACAGAAATAGACAGATTAATTACAATCTGTATATGAAGAGCATTGTCACATGCCGGAAGACAGTGGTGTCCAAGTGTGGGAAGAAGGTTGTCCAAGACCCAAAGCCCAAGCCAGGATACCCCAAGATGGTTCGCAAGTGGGTAGAAGCCAGAAGATTGGTCACAATCACCCCCAAAGAAATGGCTACTCTGACGCGGGTACCAATGGTGACAACAGGTTCACAGACTCTAACTTGGAGACTGTTCAACGAGGCCTTCTGGAGTGATTCAACATTCCCAGTGGATTACCCAATTCGCCAGTGTGGGCTTTGCCCATTCAAAGATGCCAATCTAGAGCAAAAATTCTTTGGTTGTATAGTTGTGTCGCAGTTCTGGACAGAAGTTGCCCACATGCTGAACCTCTCTGTCCATTTTCAACCAAAGTTTGACATATTCTTCATGAGGAGTCTCAAGCGGAAACCCCCAGTAGTTCAAGCATTTGCTTATCATCTTGCACTGTGGACCATCCACACTACCTGTATAGATGTAATCTTTGACAATGGACCTAACCTGGTGTCACTCATGAAGGAGAAATTCCGCTCCCTAATGGAAAATACTATGATCTGTACAGACAAATTTGGCCACACAATTCCTGGGAACAGGAAACTTATGGATACCATTGTTGACTCATCCCACCTCATAGTTGAGGGAGTCATTCAATGGAAAGACAGGCACACAGAGGGCCTGCAGACAGCTACCCCTTCCTCTGATATCCCTCACTTCACTCCCCCCACGGCTGTGTTTCCTTTTAAATGCCATCTCTGAACCCTAATAAACCTATGTTCCCCTCAAAAAAAGAGCATCCAGGAGAGCCACCAATATCTGAGCATCCAAGATAAAAGTATCAAGAGATGTAGAGTCTTCCAAAAGACAAAGATGCAACTTGCCAAGAGCATCCAGAACTTTTTCACGCCCAGCCATGGAGAGAGGGGTACAGAGAGAGACCAGGGTGATATTCACTGCTGATGCGGCCAAAGAAGCTGTGGAGGAGGAGGCAGACTTCTCAGTGAGACACAACTTGAAGGAGGACAGAAGTGACCACACAGCCCACACCAAAAGGAATCCAGCAAGAAGCAATCCTAGGCTGGCACAGACAAGGGCAAGAAGTAGGCTCCAACACCAGTAGCCAAAGGCTTCAAAGGCAGAATAAATGGGCTTTTTGATTATGTAAGAGAGAGGGGCTAAACTAACTAAGTTTGGCTCCCATCCTGGTAGGACAAACCACCAGGATGCCACCCAGTGAATCACTGGGACAGCTGCTCTGAGAGGGGACCAGAGGGAGAAAACCGGGGATACTTGAGGGAAGTAGGAGTTCAACCCCATCAACACAAAGCTGGCAACCAACCAAGGGGTACAAGAGGAAACAAAAGGAAGGATCTCCATCTCCTGCAGGGGGACTGAATCTGTATCCTCTGGCATCCAAGGGGGAGACAAGGGAGGGACCTTGGTGCCAGGAGCGGATGAGATGGACTCTGTAGAGTGCAAGTCCAGATTGTCACAAGTCAGGCTCTTGACTATGGCCTCTCCAGAAGTGAGGAGGTCACCCAAAAAAAACAGAAGGCTAGAGGGGTCATGACTCACAAGGCATGTCAAAAAGGAGAGGCGCTGCCACAAATTGGGGGAGGTCAACCAGAGAAGCAGTAAAAACGAGGCCAAGGTAAACACCACAAATTTAACAATTGGGAGTATCATCACAAAATTCTATGGAAAATTTGGAGTCTAACAGTATAATTTGAAACCCCCAAAAGAATAATTTTTACTGTGATTAAGGTACCACCAGCAGGCAAGGCAAACCAGGACTTAAAGGATTGATATATAACTTTAACTTGGTCTTGGAGGTCTTGTGCTTTAAAGGCAAAGTAAAGGCAAACTCAAAGTGGGGCAAAAACAAGGGGAGATCCAAATTTAAGTAGATATTTATATATAAATCTAACTAAAATTCTAGGATCAAATTGCTCTCTATTTTGAAAGCAAGTGTAAGTATAATAATAACTATACGCTAACACTTCTTCTAGGGGCTCTGGGAGGATGGCGGGGTTCAAACCGTACAGAAGGGAGATAAAATGAAAGGGGGAAATTACTAACACTTTGTGAGATTAGGCTGATTGACCACAAATGATCAGGTTAATCATTGCACGCAGATCTTAATCAGTTACACGCTGTATTATCACTGGTCATCATTATATTAATAGATATGGCAGTTATACACCGTGTAATTGCTAGTTTATTATAATAGATGTAACAATTATATGCTGTATTATCATTTGGTTATCACTTAATCAAGTGTAGTTATTATACGCTGTGTAATTGTTAGTTTATTATAATATATCTAACAATTATACGCTGTATTATCACTGATTGTCCCAATGTGATGTGATTATACACTGTATATTGCTTGCTTTATTATAATTGATGTAACTATTATACGCCGTATAAATGTTAGCTAATATAATGAATATCATTGATTACACGGCGTGTAACCACTAAATCATCAATTGTATATCACCTATTCTACCCTACTGGATGTTGTATCAACTCAGCCCCACACAGCCTGATGGACTTATATGTTCATATCAAACAAGTGATATACAAATGGCTAGGAAATACCGAGTTGGATCAGTATTACATGGCGTATAATCGGGTTCCTTATCGGTTCAGGTCAGTATTACACGGCGGATAATCCTTTGAGTCACTAATGGATTGAGTCTGCTATTATACGGCGTATAATCCCTAATTTGACTTGTTGCATTAATAAGCAGAAGGTTTGCCAACCAGAAAAGGATCACTGATTAAACCCTGGAAATGGAATACCGGAATTCTACCTTCCAATGTAGGAGGGCTGAACAGGGACAATTTCTAAGCATCAACTAAATATGGTGTAGTTTCCCAGCGCAATAATAGGCGTGTAAGATACAGCCAATTGATAAATGACAGTAGGCTAGGTCAAGAAGAGCATAGGCTGTAGCTGAAGTGCCATGGACGCCTGCTAAGGCCAGTAGCATACCACGTGTCAAGGATAGCCAATCAGGATAGGCGTAGCTAGCAAAGATGGACCTATTGCAAAGGTAGACACCAAGAACTGTCTGAAAGGACAAGAAGAAGGGTTGTTGCAGTATATATTGATATAGACACCTGAAAGGAAAAAACAAGTTCATAGTTACACCTGGATAGATTGCAGCCGCTGGCTAGATCGTACTCCAGTATCAATAAACGTAATTATATTCAAAGTTCTACTCTATTGTAGTCTGTAGTACTCTTGCATAGGATTAGGTAGAGTACATTGTCAAGGCTAACATCTATCTGTAGCTTTGAACATATCAGCAATATCACAAGTTGCTCAACACACTTTCTAGAACAAATAGGAAACTCAAACAGAGTTCCCAAACAACATTTTCAAAGAAAAATGGCAATAAAGACCCAAACTTTAATTGAAATTGTAAAATCAACAAGCAGGGACTTAAAGTCCTCTGGCTATGTTTAAGGGATGGGTTTGTCAGGAGTTCAATCACCTGACCAACAGACCAGGATCTGATTGGGCGGAGGATAAATTTTGCTGACCTGGGTCAGGGGAGCTAGAGAGTTTCACACCAATTTCTGGATAGCCACCTGATTGGCTGGAGTTGGGGCCAGGCATTTGGGGACCATTAGACTCTTGGGAAGTTGATGTGAAGCTGTTTGATTGGCCCGTCTTAATACTCATTAATAACAGTCAACACCAAGCTATTAAGTAATCCAAATTAATTAGGGTTTCCTCTATGGATGGGGCAGTAAATGCTGGGGAGTCCATAGAGTATGCCAACACAAATCTTTCATCCACAGTGTGGGCTAAATCTTTGAGTGAATTAAGTGGTCTTGCTGGACTTTGAGCAGTTTTTTGTACAACAAGGAAAGACAGTCCTATCCAAGGCCAAAGGGGGCAGTCAATTTACATGAAAGCCCTTGATTCCAGATTTCAGAATCTTACTCCTGACAATATATTTCCGATTCAAAATCATGAGTTAATCTTGCTTAAACATAATTCTCCTATCATCTCCTTTTCATAGAATTGGGTATAAAAACCCTCAAAGTTTTATTAATCCAAGCAATTCAATCTCCTCCTGTTTAGGCTCATCAATAAAACTATTGTCTCAATCCTAGCTGTATCTCTTGTATCCTTGGGAAATAGTAATTTGTTGGTGATGGTTGAGCACAGGCTTTGATACAACTGCAGCTGTTGTTGAAAAAATCTGAAGTCTTAAAAACCTATTCTTGTGCCACCATTGGTCTTGCGACATCTTCTTCAGTGGTATGCCCTTCATTTTTGGAAATGTGCACATTTACATGTGAAGAGGCCTGTACCTGGCTTGTACTCGCAATATGATGTGCTTAGCTTTTTAATTGCGGAGGTGCCACATCAATTGGGAGGACCTGCAACCAAATGTGTGGGCAATTTTTTGAGTGTGCAATTGCCTTCTTGTTTTACTATTTCCTGATGGCATTGAAATACAATTTTGCTAGCAGGTTTGATTCCTGGGTTTTGCAGCATGTGAGCCTTGCATATTCCTGGCCATTTAGGGTTGTTGATGGGTATTTTTTATAGCTGAAGGAGTGATTACTAAAGGCTTTGATGCCTGTGTTGTTGTTGTTGATATGTTTGCCTATATATTGTCATGACATTTCTGGGCCCTGACATAGTCCCCAAAGGCGCTCATTCTGTTACTCAAAGAAACAAAATGTTGATATGTGCTACTATTATCTATCTGAAGTCCCTTTAGCCCAGTACACTTTATGGGATCCCATACAATTCAGATAATAAAAAGTGGTCATTAGGTGACTTGCAGTGATAAACTAAGCCCAAAATCAAAGAGAACCCCTATCAATTAATCAGAGATACACAATTAGTAACTATCAACCTCTTCATATTCAATGACAAGTACAACTACCCCTGTGTGTATCATATATCAATAGAGCCCCCTCTAACACTTAAGACCAATATTTTACACTGCCTATGTCTGTGGACCAAGGGCAGAGTAAAAAATTACCAGGATTGCTATATCTTGCACTCACTGATATATTAGACTCAGTCTTACCCACTACTGGATCAGGTTCATTTGCTGTTAAAGCCCTATCCTTCTTGGTAAGTTAGGCTTCATCATCTGATGGTTATACCTTTTCCTGCAATTGCTAGCCTCCGGGCCCAAGAGACATGAATTCCTAACAGTCTTTGTGGAAGCTCTCTACAATCAATCAAATTAAATCCAAGCAAAGAATTATAGCAGCTTTCAGAACTAAATCATATAGCGTGAGGCATCCTCCATGTTGACAATTCCAAAAATTACTTTGTTGTTTTCATTATTCGAGAAAAGCTTTCCTGGGTTAAATAGGTGATCTTGATGATAAAAGTTGCATCTACCTTTTATTTTGAGCTTTTAAGTGAAATCATCAAAGATGGAGCTAAAAGAAATTTGAAAGTGTTGACATGGAGGATGTTCCATGTTTATGAGTTAATTCTGGTGGTTGCCTTGACATCGAAATTAGGATAAAGGAATAATCTGGATTCGGTCTAGAATCACATCTTGCACCACTTTGTATCCTTCAAAAAAGTGCATTTTAGGGTTAGATTCATAAAGATGCAATTAAAACTTCGAGTTTCCACCAAGAGGCTCCACAAGAATTCGAACAGCTAATTTATATTTAGAACTCCTGATTTCCGACATGCTCCAATAAATTCTAAATCAAAAGGTGTTATTTTGAATCAAATGAGCAAGAGCCTTAGTTGATTTCGGTTAAATACATGGGCTTGACATAAGTGGCATTGTAAAAGCGAGGTGGATACATTAAACAAGATTTATGAAGTCTAATGTGAGACTTAAGTATGCTGCTGTATTTAGTGTTAAGGTTTAATGATGAGTCAACCTCACCTGTCATCACAGTCATAATGCAGATTCTAATTGAACAGGACAATAATCGATTGTAGAGGGTAAGCCATTTCAATAGGACTTGCCTGCATAATTCATTGCAGAAAAAATATTAGCTTGCATTGGAAGGTTTAAAAACTAAATCTCACGCTCTGCACTGTCTTGGGTTTTAAGACCACTAACTCAAATACAACAATCAACATGTTTAAACTTTAAAATGGTATCGAATCCAAATCCAGCTGGGAATAGATCTAGCGTAAAGCCATCATGTGCCGCTTTTTTGCTGCTTAAATCGTGAACTGCATACAGACATAAATAAGTGCTTACATAATTGAAAAATAAATGCTGTCACTACCTAGCCAATAAAATTCACTAAATTAATTTATTCGAATTGTATGTTTCGTTAGGACTGAGCAGTAGTAATTTTATATTGTTGAAAGAATGCTTTATAAAGCTGCAATGATATCAATTAGCACTACAAAATAGACGCTCATCAGCATCTTTGCTAACAAGTGGGAGTGCTTGATATTACATCCAAGATAACATAATGTGGTCTAAATCGGGGGGTTTAGAGTGGGGCTCAACTGCCTCTAGTTTGGATTGCAATTTGAAGCTGTGGTCTGCTTTGGCTATAATGTTTAATGATAGATATATATTCAACATTGTGGAGTTGGTTGAACTCATTTGGGCCAAGCTACACGAGGCCGATTGGCAAGCTGGCTTGGAGTGGGATTTATTTAATCTAGCACCATGCACATGTTCACAAGGCATATCAGTGGCAATATGACATCTTATTCCAACAATGAATACGTAATTATATCCTGATTTGATTCAAACCGAAACACTCACCTCGAACTTGCATTGACCTGTGCGACCAGTTCTGGTATGAATCCAGGTGGGCGGCTGAAGCACCTAGGAATGGGGTCACTTGAGCTTGTTAGATGTGCGCCACTGATACATATAGAAAAAGGTACACTTGCCTGAAGCAGAAGAACTTTGGAATCAGTTTGGACTCAAGTCACTGATGGAGGAAACTAACCCAGCCAGGCACACGCCAGCTTCATCTGTCCAAGTCCCTCTCAAGATTAACTTTAGCAATCGCCTCCAAACTCCCCATCCAACTGCTCCTCAGATTGGTAGGAGCCCTACTTTGGGTGCAAGTCGTCGTCAGATGATCAATAATCAACGTAGATTCTCTGTTAGCTGCGGGAGCCCTTCTCTTGCTTCAAGCTCTGATCCCTCACTTCAGAAAACAAATATCGGGGATTCTTCTGCTCGCTCTAAAAGTCCTTTAGGCTCTGCCAAGATAGAGCCGCCAACCAGTGCGCCTATGACCTCTGCTTACATCGAACGAGGAGAAGCCAGAAGAGCTCGCGAGTTTAACCACAAAATCAGCTTCGATGCTCTTCACCAACACTATCGTGCTGGGGGCCGATCTCAGAATGAACCCAAAGCAGCTCTTAATTTTATTCCAAGTACTTATAATATAGCTTATGATTTTAATTTTTTAGCTTCGAATTCTTCTTCGCCCTCTCCTCCTGGATCTCTATCTACTCCTCGGTCTCTTGGGTCGCTATCACAGATTCCAATCCAACGCTGGAGTGTCAACCAAGTATGTTATTGGCTCAAAGAAGTTCATTTAGAAGTTCATATTGATGCCTTCCGACGTAAGGTTATTTTTTTTACTAGAGACAAACTTCATAGCTTTTATAAGACAACACATATTGCCATATATTTGTTAGCAAGTTTTAAATTCTTGTTTTATTTAAATTGTATAGTTTAGTTTTTTTTAAATTTTTACTCTGTCCTACTCTACTTTTGAACTGATATCTTGTTAGGAAATGATGTCAACGGTGAAGTTCTTCTTGAACTCAACCATCAGATTCTTAAACAAATGGGAGTAAATACTGTTGGCCCCCGGGTACGTCTTCTTCAAGCAGTCAAGATGCTCTGCCGAACTACGTTTCTAGAAGCACGTCCTGATACAATAACTAAGGTATATTTCAGGGTAGTACAATACTGATTACCCAACAGGATCGCACCACAACCCGCCCTTCAGCAGTTAGTGGTGCTCTTCAGGGGCTTTTGAATAAGTCGATCAAATCGTCGGCATCTTCTCCAAGTTTAAGGCAAGATACTGGAGGGATTAGCCAAAATATGCGAAACGGGATGCTACTTGGTGAATCACCTTCATTTTGTCCCCTTACACCTGCTTCAGCTCAGCCACTTTATTCTTCTAACCGGTTTCCCCGCAGCAGTCCTCCTCACTCCCCCCCGTTTACAAAATCAAATGGTTCACCTCGTTCAAACAAGCCACCACCACCACCTGAAAAAGATATCATGTCACTAGATTTAGTTCAGAGAAACTGTGTTCGAGTTGTTGGGGAGGGTGGTCAGTCTCGAGTTGTTGATGTCCAAAGCTCACTACACCACCCCCAAGCAATATTGACCAAGGTATTGAGCAAGTTCTCACTACCAGGACCACCCTCTGACTATGCCATATTTGTTGGTACAGGAGAACATACACGTATGCTTTCAGATACTGAGTTAATGGAAATATGTAGTTCAACCACTCATCCGAATAAGGATAAATTCATCTTACGCAAAAGATACTCCCCTCCTGGTAATATTTCTCGTGCGCAGCGCATCTCAGTTCAGCTCTGGGATCGACCAGTTATAGCAGCTGGGTGGGATCCTGTTGCTACAGCTGAGCCGCCAGTAGTGGCAGGTGAAGAGGTTGTTATATCTGATACAGCCGGGTATCGTGCTAATCGTCATTCTAAACTATTCACACGCCGCCCTGACTCTAAAAAGATTGCATCCAACCTAGCACAATACTTTCCAGCTCAAAAACTCATAGCTCGTGGAAGCCTTCCTCAACCACCAACTTTGAATATTCCTGTTCCAAGCCAACGTGATTCAGAGCCAATCCCTCAGCCCCTGATTTTAGAGTTACCACCTCCATTGGATCCAGTTCTTGATGCAGAAAAAGAAACAGTTCTCGGGGTAGCAATTGATGTTAGCCTTGACTCAGTTACTGAAATAAGTGAAGATTCAGCCATTCCTGAGCCTTTTTCCCCTAA
Organism: Entomophthora muscae; assembly: GCA_014839935.2. NCBI lineage: Eukaryota > Fungi > Entomophthoromycota > Entomophthoromycetes > Entomophthorales > Entomophthoraceae > Entomophthora > Entomophthora muscae. The sequence goes on from QTSX02001606.1 coordinate 27,405, forward strand.
TAGACTTAGTCCTTTGGGATCACCAAGCCTACTGAGCCCAGGACTCATTGAATCAAGCCGTAAAACACGAGTGCGTGTGTCAATGGATATGGAGGGATGGATTCAAGGTGCTTTAATTGGAGCAGGTAGTTTTGGAAGTGTATACCTAGGACTTCTTCCAACATGTGGTGATGTGTTTGCAGTCAAGCAGGTGGAACTCCCTGAAGCATCAAGCCGCAGTGAGAATCGCCAGAAGGCTGATCAAGTTGCTTCTTTACGCAGTGAAATTGCACTGATGCGTGAACTATGCCACCCTAACATTGTGCAATACCTTGGCTCAAGCTCAACTGACCAGCATCTCAACATTTTTCTGGAGTATGTCCCAGGTGGTTCTGTGGTAGCGCGCCTAGCAGAACGGGGGCCTTTTTCTGAGTGCCGTGCTCGCCACTATGTCAAGCAGATCCTGGATGGACTTGAATACTTACACAGCCACAACATAATTCATCGTGACATCAAAGGTGGGAATGTTTTAATTGATGATAAGGATTGTGCCAAAATAGCAGACTTTGGGGTATCCAAGAAAGTCCAAGACTCAGTACTAAGTGTCATCACACCACATCGTGTTTCACTGCAGGGCTCAGTATACTGGATGGCTCCTGAAATGGTGAAGCAAACCCATTACACTCGTAAGGCTGATATTTGGTCTTTGGGCTGTCTGGTCATTGAGATGTTAACTGGTGATCATCCCTTTCCCAGCTTCACTCAGATGCAGGCCATTTTTAAAATTGGCACCTACTCAGCGCCAGATCTTCCATCTCAGGCATCTGCCCTCACCATTGACTTCTTGACTGCTACACTTAATCCCAAGCATGAGCTGCGGCCCTCCTCTTCAGAACTTTTAGCCCATCCATTTGTCACAAATGTACCAATGCCCCCTCCCTCTCCTATGTATCCCAACCCTCCCAGTGATGAAGAGACCCCTTCTTCCCCCAGCCTTACATCTAATCCCAACTGATATCATTCAACACTATTAAATCAACCTCAGGGTAAACTAATTTCTCACAGGCTTATTTAATTGCTCTGGTTTTATTTAATTACATACACATCCGCTTTAAATAATTTTATGGAGTTCGCATATGTACTTGATCTCAGTAGAACTTAAATTTAACTATTTAAAGCATCTTTTACACTCAAAGCTTATGTAGCTAATACTGATGTTGCAACCAGACCTTTAAAAACTGTTGCTATAGTGCCTCATATTACACAGATGGTGCTCCAAGAGCTTCTTAAGTTTTATCTTCTAGTATTGCACCCAATCAAACCAACCATGATTTCTCTATTGTAATAGCTCCGCATTCTATCAAAAAAGTTCCTTTCCCACTTTTCCTGAAATCTGAGGGGAGAATGGTTAAGGAAAAAAGGGATGCAAACAATTTTTTTAATTTTTAAGATCAGATCAAACCGAATAAATTGTTTATGATAGCTTTGCCTTTATAGCTTTTACCCTGTTATCCTTTCACTTTTGAAAAGTTGGAATGAAACTAAATTTATTATTAACAGTGATGTACATGTACTATACTTTTCACAGTGGTTTGTCATGAATGACATTTCTCCCAGATTAAGTGGTAAACTCCAATTAGGAGAATCAAACTCAGGACCTGACTTTAATGGCTATGGGAATCCTGCAGGCTCTCGGGCTATCCACCCGTTTTTTTCACGGCTAGCTGGTAAGAGAGCTGGAACAGGCAGCAATTCAAATGGCAATAGCGCCCATGTTGACACTAAAAATGTTGACAGTGACCATGTCAACACTTTCAATGTCAACACTATAGTAAAGTGACGCCCCGGTTTTACATAATGTCGTCACCTGGATGTCGACACTTTTTTAAGTAACAAAACACTTTACCATGAACATTTTTAATATAAAAAATATTTCAAAATACGTTATTATACTAAAATGACCCCAGAGAGTCCAAAAAGGCAATAAAAACATACCACAATTAATAAGAATAAGGATATATAGGCAAGTATTTTTCAATTTACTATGTGAATTACACTCTTTATTATAAAATTATTTTTTATTCCCATAAAAATTAAAATTCCAATGAACCAAAAATAAAGATATTTTACATATCATGATAACTACAAAATATAAGAAAATTCTAATTTAAATTTATCATACTTTATATAAACATAACTGAAAATATCTCATACCTTGAAGATAAATTAACAAAATATAAGATATTTCTTATAAACCCACATTGAAACTGTATCTTAAAACTTACCATTTATACCTAAAAAGATTAGTACTATCCAATAAATAAAAAATATAAAAATCAAAAGTAAATAATATACAGGCAAAGCAAAGCAAGGTTTATTGGGCTAATTAAAGCCACCAGCAAGAGCAGTGGCAACATCTTCTAGGTACTTCTTGATCTCCGCCACCTTTTACTTCTTCTTGACCACCTTTTGGACGTCCTCCTGGTAGTCCTGCTCCTTGGACTTCCTCTTATTGGGGGCCACCTGGTTGGCCAGGTTGCAAAACTTGGAAACAGTCTGGGCCTGCTCCTCCTGCAGCTTCTGGAAGAACTTGTTGTACTTGGGGTTTGACCCAAACTTCACCTTCAGGTGCTTGTGCCACACTTCCAGGCTGGACATGGTCTTCATCTTCCCCTTGAGGCAGGCGCCCTGGCAATTCCAAGGGGCAGTGGCCCTGCTCTTTCCTCTCCGGGCAGTCACCTTCTTGCCTACCCATTGCTTTTCAAAGTACTAAAGGTAACTCTTGAAAATGGTGGAGTGCTTCTTCATGTAAGCATCCTCCAAGAGGGCCTCAAAGCCAAAACCAGTATGCTCTGCCTTCAAAAAAGCCAAGGCAGCAAACTGGGTGATGGCAAAGCGGCACTTTCTCTTACCATTGTTAAGATACTTGTCAAAAAGATCCTTCTTGCGTTAAGATACTTGTCAAAAAGCTCCTTCTTGCGTTGAGATTCTTGATGAGGGCCTGCCTAAAATGAAAGAAGCAGCCCTGAACTTCTCCATTGAAGGTGGCCTCAAAGGCTCTGAACTGAGCAAGATCAAAGTCCATAATTGTCAGGGATCCAACCAGTGGGGGGTTCCTGAGAGCTCGCGGTCCAACAGCCTGCGGGCCCAGCAGGGAGAGCCCACCACAAGATTGGGGCTAACTTTACAATCTAAGATAAAGATTTCCCAAGGACTGCCCAAGGTCTGCTTACAGGCATCATAGAATCAATCAGTCCAATGAGGGTGATATACATCACCCCAAATATCTGGGTGGAAGTGGATTCATTAGTGGCAACAGATTCTTGCAGGCGGTTGGGCCGCGGGGTAAGGGGCGGTGTCATTAGAACCAGATATGCGGGCAGGAAATTATACTTGTCGCGGAATAGCAGAGGGGCCAGATAATTTTGGTGCCTTCTCTGTAAAGGACTTCTGTCTCTCTAGTTCTAGCTTCAGGGTCGTGGATTAGGATTTCCTCTAGAGTAAACTCCAAATACGCCGAGTTGGGTGGGTACTCGGTGAAATGTACTGGGTCAAAGGGAGCTCCTGGTGGACGGTAAAGGTTGGGCAGTTGGTCTGCGGTTTCTTGGGGTAGGTGAGTGTGGGGTGCAGAACAGCAAGATGTAGGCTGTAAATGGAGTAGAATTAATAAAAAATAAGGTATGATCTGGTTAAACCAAAAGTTCATGTCACTTTATTGCAAGAATGGCAATGGGCATCTTCCTGGAGATCCAGGGTGTAGTTACACCCATCTTTCATGGTAAAACTTTCACAAATTCCCTTGGCCCAGGTTTTCCCATTTACCAGGTCTTCCCAGTCCTTGGTAGCATTCATTGTGGGGGTTATTCCATTGACTGGCTTGAACTGAGAATTCTTGAATTCCCTAGTCGGGTTGTGGGATTGGTCGTCTCTGGGTGGCCCGCGTTCTATGGGAAGGTTCTCTGTTTCCCCTTCCGCGTGGGCCTGAGTTATTTCAGGATCTATGGCTGGACCCGCCCGCTGATTGGTCAAGTTAACAGGAACCTTTAGTGTGGAAGTCTTAGATGTAGATAATTTTGATTCATCCAGCTTTAAAGGGATTTCTGAAGTCAAATCCTGCTCTGGTTTGTGCCCAAAAAACTGCGGGCAGCCGGGCAGCTGGCCCTGCAGACTGGCGGCCTGTGGGGTGTTGGGGTTCAAATCCTGTAGTTGAGGCTTTTCAATAAGCATAGTCTATAGGAGTTTGTCACTCATGACAATAATGATCACCTTTGGCCCAAGTGAGCGCACATGAGCAAGCTGCTCTGCGGCTAGGGTGGACTCATCCTTCTCAGCAGAGGAGGGATTAACCTGTAAGGTCTCATGGTCTGGGGAAGATGATTATAAACTAAAGATTTTAACCCAGTGATATTTATATTAGTTAAATACAAAAAGGTGGGCAAGGTCTGCAATAGCAACTGTACTAAGGCTCTTAAAAGCTGATATGAGGTGAAATAAGGACTAAGGCAGTTTATTAACCCTAATAAGATAAAATAGAGTTCAGTCTTAATGACAGATGATCTGGTCAAAAAGTCAATCTCTAAGTCTGGGAATTGTTCTGCACTAGTGGGAGTATTAAAGCTATCAACAATTGAATTGTGTGTACTACTATAAAAACTACCTAACTGGCAAAGAAGAAAGTCAAAAGGAATAACGGGACCAAAGGTTAAAACTAGAACTAAAATTAAAGAGAAACACAAGCCACAAAACTTAACAAGTACCTTTTTGGGGTGCAAGTCAAACAATCTCAACTTGTTGTTGAGACTGGTAAACCAAGCCTTTTTGTGAGCTTGATAAAGTGAGGTGCAAAATGGGAATAAAAGATTTAACCTTTTAAAGTTAACTGATCATTGGCAAGAAAGAACCATGGTTTTTAGGTTACTGCTTGAACTAGCTTTAAACAGTTAATCTAGCATAAAGAAGGAATTGGAAGGAGAAAAGAAACAGTTACGGTGGTTGCTTAGTTGGTTTTAGCAAGCCAAAGAAGAGTGGAAGGACAGAAAAATAGAATCCAAAGCTGCTGGCTTAAGCCAAGATGAAAAGCAAAAGGTAAGAAGTTCAGACCATATTAAATTAATCTTAGCATAAAAGTTGCAGGTTTGAAACCTGTGCTGAGCAAAAAGGTAACTTTGGAAAGGAGAACTAACTGTTAATGTAGGACAATAGGAAACAGGAAAGGAAAAGAAAATTGTTGGAAGTGAATTGTTAGTTTTTAAAACCAAAGATAAAGATAAAAGTGTTGAATATTCCTGAAAATGCTAGTAGAAAAAATCCAAGAAAGGAGAATACTGACAGTACCCCCCTTAGCTGCTAGCATAAAGATCCTGGTAGGCCTTAAGAAACTGTTGGCAATGGTCAAGGTTTCCTTCAGGTTCCCAAGTATAGTCCTCAAGCTCATAGCCTTTCCATAGGATAAGGTATCCAGTACCAGAATGGAGGGTGCAATGAGATAGGATTTCCTGTAATTCATATTCTTCAGAACCCTGGAGAAGGAGAGGAGGAGGGAGAGCCTTTATTTGGTGACTGGGAGGAGGTTGCTTTAACTTCAGGAGGAGAGAACAATGTAAAACATTGTGGATGCGGAAGTGCTCGGGAAGAAATAGTCTGAAAGCAGCAGTTCCAATCTTCTCCACAACTTGGAAAGGTCCAATGAAGTGGGGACAAAATTTGCAAGAAGCAACAATAACCAGGAGATTCTTGGTTGAGAGGAGGACCAAGTCATTAATCTGGATCTCATTACCAGGAATTCTTTTCTTGTTGTAGTGCTTCTTGTAGTCTAAGATGGCAGATTGGAGATGGGCAACAAGTTGGATCTTTTTTCCCTTAATTACGGTGGCAAGCTCAGCTGCGGACTGTGAGTGGAAGTAACCCTGCAAGTCAGGGAAGAAAGAAGGCGTGTAACCAAGGTTTGCTTGGAATGGTATCATGCCAATAGATCCGTGGTATGCTGAGTTATAGGAGTATTGTGCAATGGGGAGAAGTTCAGACCAATTGTCTTGCTTCTCATTGATGAAACAACGGAGATACTTTTCCAAAGTTTGATTTGTTCTTTCAGTTTGTCCATCATTCTGTGGGTGATATGCAGTGCTGTAGAGAGGGTTTACCCCAAGAGAGGCCATGAGATCTTGCCATAATGCGGAGGTGAACTGGGGACCACAGTCAGAGACTATGTCACAAGGGATTCCATGATGAGGAAAGATATACTTGACAAATAACTCAGCAGTCTGTTTAGCAGTGGCAGTTGTGAGGCAGGGGCAGAAAGAGGCTTCCTTGGAGAAGCGGTCAACCACTACTAAGATTGTGTTGTAGCCTGCAGACAAGGGTAGCTGGGTAATGAAGTCCATAGAGAGGCTTTGCCAAGGACCTTCAGGAATTGGGAGAGGGCAGAGTAGGACAGATGGCTTGGAAGTGCAATTCTTGTTTCTGAGGCATACTAGGCAGCTGGTAACATATTCCTTGGTTGTATTTGCCATCTGTGGCCACCAGTAGTGTGAATTTATGAGGGCCAAGGTTATCTTATAACCTAAGTGTCCGGCAGGGAGGGAGTCGTGGAATCCAATTGTGATTTGCAACTGCAAGTCTTTATTGGGTACCATAACCAGTTTGCGGAAGAGAAGCAGGTTGTTCTCAAGTGAATACTCTGAGGGGGCATTGCTTTGGATAACAGGTCCTGGATGATCTTGTTGGAAGCAGGGTCTTCTGACTGGGCTTTCTGGATGAAATAGGTGTCTGGGAAGTTGAAAAGGGCTGCCAAGATCTGGTTGATGAAGACAGATGCAGGGAGAACTGCCTTGGTGTTGAGACGTTCATATTTAGGGTCAGAGTCAGCAGTTGTAGGGTGTCAAGAGAGTAGGTCAGGGAGAACGTTGAGGGATCCCTTCTTGTAGGTGATGGTGAACAAGAAGTTGGTAAGTTTGATCACCCATCAGGCATGCTGTTGGGATATGCGACGGGCTTGAGTGAAGAACAGTATTTTCTTGTGATCCGTGAAGATGCTAACGGGATCCAAGGTTCCTTTGAGGTAGCGGTGCCAATGCTTGAGAGACTTGATAATAGCAAGCAGTTCCTTGTCGTGAACAGGGTAGTTCTTTTTAGCAGGAAGATGCTTCTGGCTGTAGTAAGCTACAGGATGGAGCATACCATCCCCCCATGCTGAAGAAGGACAGCACCAACAGCATAGTCACTGGTGTTGGTCTCCAGGAAGAAGGGATTGTTGCTATTGAGCATGAGCAAAACCAGGGGAGTGGCAAACAGGTGGCAGATCCACTCAAAGGAGTCCTGTGCCTCAGAGGACCATTTGAACTCAACCTTGGTGGAGGTCAGGTTAGTGAGTGAAAGGACAATGCTGCTGAAGCTGGGGACAAACTTGCAGCAGTAATTAGCAAGACCAAGAAATCCTCAGAGCTCCTTGCACTTCTTTGGTACTGGCCAGAAGAGGATAGCATCAAGTTTGCTTGGAGCAATGGCAAATCCTTCCTTGGTTACAATATATCCAAGGAATTTAACGCTTGTCTGGAAGAAGCAACACTTAGAGAGCTTGCAGTAAAGGTGGTATTCTTGGAGCCTGGCCATGACTTTTCTTAGGTAATCAATGTGGCCAGAAGTGTTCTTGGAATATATTAAGATGTTGTTGAGATACACCACCACAAATTCATTCAGGAAGGGAAGGAGAACTTTGTTCATGAGGGCTTGGAACGTTGAAGGTGCACTGCAGAGGCCAAAAGGCATAACTTTGTACTTGTAGAGACCAAAAGGGGTGCAAAAGGCAGTCTTTCATTCATGTCTTTTGGCGACACAGATCTGATTGAAAGCTGCACAAAGGTCAACTTTGGAAAAGACCTGACTACCCAAGAGGCAGTCAGTGAGGGCTTTGGCAGATGGGATGGGACAATGATCCTTGATTGTGACAGCATTCAGGGCGCAATAATTGATGCAGGGTTGTTTGGAGCCATCAGACTTGGCAACAAAGAAGATGGGCAAAGAGTAGGGTGACGTAGAGCAAGTGATGAAGCCTTTACTAAGTTCATTGTTAATATATTCCAAGAGCAACTTATTATTGGTATCAGATAACGGAATGATCCTACCCCAGGGTGGATTTTCTCCTTCAGTCAAGTTAATCCAGATGTCGTATGGTCTGTGGGGAGGTAGGTTGCAGCATTGCTTGTTGCTGAATACCTCTTCATAGTTGCTTATGCAGAGAGGGATACCACTGTTGGCCAGAGCTGCCTCTGAGGAAGGTAGAATGGTGCAGGAGTTTAGCATCTTGAAGTTCCAAAAGCTAGTGGGGAGCTTTTTTTCTTAAGAGGTCTAGGGAGCAGGGAATGTCATGTGTATAGAAATCAACCTTGCGTTCTTGACATCTGACAATGAGGCCAACTTCCTCACACCAATTCATGCCAAGGTAAACAGGGAAGTTTAGTGACTTGGAACTGACAAACTGGGAATGAAAGGCGGACTTCCCCAGGAAGAACAGAATGAGAGGCTTTATCTCAAAGGCTGTCACAGGCAGATTGTTGGGGCCACAGGTGTCAGTCTTTGAGCCAGGCAAGAGCGTCAGAGCTTTGACTAGTCTGGAGTCAATGTAGTTTACGTCAGCACCCGTATTCAACAAGGGAAATGTCTCAATGCTGGAGACAGGGCCATGAATCACAATCCAGATGAAGGTGTCAGGAATGACAATTTGGATGCTCCTAAATCTCAAAATACGGAACCAGAGTCAAACCCTGGACAAAACATTTTGCGGACCGCCAGACTCACAGGCTGGGATCACAATAACCCACTACTAATTAAAGAAGTTGCTACCAGCCTGCCAGGACCTGAACCCTTAGCTGTCCCGCAGGATTCTGCAAGCAAACTGCCAGTGCAAGATGCCAAGAATTCCCCTGAGGTGCCAACGCCTGACACTGGAAGTTTTCCCGGTGAAATAGACAAATCTCCCCCTGTGAATTATTTCAAACTCTCCCAAAGTCCCAGGGAAGCCACTGAACCCAAAGAGGCACCCAACACTCAAATCAATAAACAGAAGTATTTGAAGCCTTCTCACCCCAAAGCAGCCAGTGGCAAACCGCCAGTGCCAAGTGCCACACTGCCATCTGAGACACCCGGTGCTAACCTGCCCAAGTCCAGAAAGCCCAACAAAGAAGTGAAGCCTGGCAGTGTGGGATAAATACCTGTCAGGCCAAGACCAAAACCCCATTGTCATTTTTAAATAAAGGTTATGAGATATTGGTTTCCCCAATTATTGCCGTATTTTATCCTTGTAATCTGCCAGTTCACTCAAAGATCATCTGACCCCCCTGACAGCCCGCTAGCTACGTACTGCCTGCCAGGTGCTCCCTTTGGTCCTGTCCACTTCACGGAGTATCCCCTAAAGCCCAAGTACAGAGACTATACCACCAACAACATACTAGCCCGGGACCCCTTGGCCAGAATCACTGAGAGAACCAGATACAACCAAGAAGGCCCTTGGTACATTACCAAACCCGGCCTGTTCAGAGATAAATACAACTCCCTCCCTGCCTACCAAATAGACATGGAGCCACCTGTCACCCCCAAGCCAATGCCTGCCTGCCTCTGCTGCCAAACTTCCACTGGACCATACCAACAAGCTTTTTGGAATTGTATATATAACTCTCACGGGAGTAATAGATACTATTGTCCCCGCCACCAGTCCGTGGTTGTGGTTGGGCAAGTCAATGTCCTACCTCATTAAGTTAGCACCAATCCTTTGGTGGGCCCTGCCCACCCAGTCTGCAACCCGCCAGTTCCCAGACGCTAGCAAGCCAGCCAGTCAGGGTTGATTCCCTGACATTATGACAATCTATTTTAACACTGGTACCCTGAGCCCCAAGATGTTGATTATTCTTGGGGCATCTTGTATGTTTTTTGTAATGATAATCACTTATTACACATTTATGATGACCAAAAACCTGATCTCTTCTGCGTGGAAGAACACAAACATAACCCCAGATGACCCCAAGAACTCTGACCCCACCACCAAACCTGCCAAAGGACCTTCCTCTCAGTTTCAGAATGTGATAGTCAACCAATCCCTCACCAAAGTGGAGATGCCCCAGATAGGAAAACTCACTCTTGAAGAGGCCCACTGCGCCATGCCAGTGCTCCGACTACATTTTCAAGCCAATGTCCCATCCTATTCCAGTGATACTGAAAAGGTACTGGGAGTAGCTGCCATGCTATCAGGAGACACCCTTGATTGGTTTGGCAAAGCCACCGCCAAAGACGTGGTTTTTTGCCTGGACTATGCCAAGTTCAAAGATGAACTGATGGCCACAGGGAAAGACCGCAATACCAGATATTACACCCTGAAATCCTTGTTAGAAATCCAACAGGGTGCCCGTCCCATCCAAGCTTACATTGACAAATTCCTCAAGCTAAAGACTCACACCCAACTGGAAGACAAACAGGCAGCCATCATCTTCCAAAAGGGAGTCAACCTAGCAATGAAGGACTTTTTGAAACACCATCTGCCCATCCTCAGCCTAGACAATCTGGTCCCCCTGTGCAAGGGCCTTAGCATGAACCAAAATAATGCTGGCCCTCCCAGACCCCAAAACCCGAGCACCAACCCCCAACAGAACAGGAATGACACCCAAAGAGCTCCAACAACACTATTGCAAAGGACTCTGTTTCCACTACCATAAGGCGGGCCACTTGACCAGAGCCTGCCCTAAGAAGAACACTGCCCCAATCTCACTGGCACAAATAAACACTTCTTCCCAGTCTTAAAAATTCATCCAAGTGACCATAGAACTATTGGGAAATAAGCGCCAGATTGAAGCTTTTATTGATACAGGAGCTGATGAAAGTTTCATTGATGCCGGCCTGGCAAAGGAACTAGGCATGACAGCTTCAGAGTATATCCTACAAGTGGTCATGGGAAACAGCTCTCTTGACACAGGCTATGAGTGTGAACAAGAACTCCTGTTGACAATTGGACATAATGTGTACCTATTGCCCCTGATCCTCCTACCCGGACTGCCCCACCCCCTTATACTGGGCAACTCCTGGTCCAACAAACATGGCCTGATCCTGAACTATTGCAAACAAACCTCCATGTTGGGCTGACCTGAATCTTGCAACACTGTCCCCTTTTGCATGAGCCATGGCCGAACTCCTAACAACAAACTCTTAACCATAAAGATAGAACCTAGCATTGGAATACTACCCACACCCCTACAGAAATGAGACCATGTGTTTAGTGAAGAGGCAGCCACCAAACTACCCAGTAATTTAATCTACGGCCACGCCATAGACCTGCTGCCAGAGACTCAACTGCACCACAACCCCATCTACAGCTTTAACCACTTCAAGCAAGTGGCCTTGAAAGCATACCTTGAGGATATGACAAACAAAGGGTTCATAAGGGTGTCAAAAGCCCCCTGCTTGTTGCCCATGCTGTTTGTAGGAAAAAAAGACGGTGGGATGCGTCCTTGCGTAAATTACCAAAAGCTGAACGGCATCACAGTGAAGAACCACTATCCCATCCCAAATGCCAACAACCTCTGTGATGTACTGACTGGAGCCCAGGTGTACTCAAAAATTGACCTCTGAGATGTGTTCAACCAAATCCAAATCAAGGATGGAGACAAGCACAAGACTGCCTTTAAAACCCGGTATGGGCTGTATGAGTACCTGGTAATGCCCTTTGGCCTCTGCAACGCTCCCAGCATCTTTCAAAGGATGATCAACACCATCCTGGGGGAATAACTTGACTGCTTCTGTGTGGCATATCTGGACGACATCCTAATCTACAGCAAGTCTCACAAGGAACACCTGCGCCACCTGGACCTCATATTAGAGAAACTTTCCCAAGCCAATTTACACACTAAGCTCAAGAAGTGTGAATTCTTTCAGTTGGAGGTTGAATTCTTGGGATACATAGTGAATACAGGAGGCTTTGGCATGGCACAAGACAAAGTAGAAGCAATAACGTCTTGGCCGGTGCCTAAAAACAGAAAGGATGTGAGAAGTTTCTTGGGTCTGGCAAATTATTGCAGAGATTTCATCAAATTTTTTTCTCACATTACTCTCCCCCTGACCCGCCTTTGCTCTGAAAAGGTCACTTTTGCCTGGACTCTGGAGTGTACTGCCACTTTTGAGACCTTGAAACTCGCCTTCACCTCCGCCCCCGTCCTGGCCATGCCAGATCCCTCCAAGCCATTTGTACTGGAAACCAACACATCCAACTTTGCGGTGGGAGGGGTCCTTCTTCAGGAAGGAGGGGATAGTATGCTACATCCTGTAGCATATTAATCCAAGAAGATGCTGCCTGCCAAAGGAAACTACCCAATCTACAACAAGGAGATGCTTGCAATAATGAAGACCCTAAAACATTGGCGCCGGTACCTATGTGGCGCTGAATTCCCAGTAAAAGTCCTAATTGACCACAAGAACTTGGTTTACTTCTTTAAACCCAGACAGTTGAACCAGAGACAGGCCAGATGGGCTCTAGAACTGGCTGACTACACCCTGAAAATTGACTACAAACCCAGGAAAGTCAAAATAGTACCTGACACACTGAGCAGAAGAGCAGATATGATCCCCACCACAGCTGAGACCAAAGACCACAACACCTATGTACTCCTTGACCCTGACAGCCTAGGCATCCAACTGATGTTCATGAAGATCATGGCCCGTAAGCCTGACATCATTGAGGCGCAGAAATTAGACAAGTATTCAGCAGAACTTATTGCCAACTTGACCTCAGACCTAGATAGCCGACACTACAAGAAGGGATTCTCATTGAAAGGAACTGCCCTGCTGTTAAACAACTGGATCTATGTACCAGAAGGTGAAACAAGGACCAAAGTACTCATAGACTACCACAATTAAGAGATGGCCGGCTACCCTGGCAGACTCAAGACAATCCAAGGAATCAAGAAGAATTATGCTTGGCCCCAACTGGACAAAGACGTGGTCACCTACATCAAAGGCTGTGAGACATGTGGAAGAACAAAACCTCATAGATCCAAACCTGAGGGCTTGCTAAGACCACTAGACATACCAGCAAGGCCCTGACAGTCTGTTTCAATGGACTATATTGTGGAACTACCCCTTCTAATTTGTTCAATGCAATCCTAGTCATGGTAGATAGATTCACTAAAATGTCCTATTTTGTCCCTACCACCACCCGCTGCACTGTTGCAGAGACAGCTAGAAATTTCCACAACCGCATCCTAACCCAAAACGGCACTCCAGTGGAAATCATCACTGATAGAGGACCACAATTCACCTCCAACTACTGGGCTCAGGTGATGAAGAACTTGGGGGTAAAGCACTGTGTATCAACCTCCTACCACCCACAGACTCACAGCCAGACTGAACAAGTGAACCAAATACTTTAACAGTACCTATGATGCTATGCCAACGCCAACCAAGATAACTGGGCCAAGATGCTACCCATGGCACAGTACGCCTACAACAGCAAAGACCATTCATCTACTGGAATGTCCCCTTTCAAAGCCAACTACGGGCTTGATCCCTCATGGGACCCTAGCATTGGAAACAAGGAACCCAACCCTTTGGGATGTGCCTGGATTGAACAGATCCACGACACCCAAACTGTATGCCTAGCAAATCTGAACCAAGCTGTACAGACATACAAGGCCTTTGCTGATCAAAAACAGACCCCTGGTAAACCCCTCCAAGTTGGAGACAAGGTCTATTTGGATTCCTGTAACGTGCCCCTACATGTGCCTTGCAGAAAGCTAGCTCACAGAAGGAGTGGACCACACAAGATCACCAAGCTCATTGGAGAAATAGCCTTCAAGTTAGACCTACCCCCACGTGGAAGATCCATAATGTTTTTCACAGTGCCCTGTTGTTCAAAAAAGACAGAAACTCCCTAACCCACCAGAAGATCAAGTCAAGCCCCCCGCCAATCCAGAAAGACCACTCAATTGAGTACAAAGTTGAATACATCCACAGCAACCGAGTCCACTACAAGACCCCCCCAGTACTATGTCAAGTGGGCAGGCTACCCCCCGGAAGAAAGCACCTGGGAACCCTTGAGCAATCTAACCAATGCCAAACAGGCCATCCAACAATACCTTGAGAAGAAGGCCCTGAAAGGGGGAATTTTGGGGGAAGAAGGGGATGATGTCAGGAATGACAATTTGGATGCTCCTAAATCTCAAAATATACAGAACCAGAGTCAAACCCTGGACAAAACATTTTGCAGACTGCCAGACTCACAGGCTGGGATCACAATAACCCACTACTAATTAAAGAAGTTGCTACCAGCCTGCCAGGACCTGAACCCTTAGCTGTCCCGCAGGATTCTGCAAGCAAACTGCCAGTGCAAGATGCCAAGAATTCCCCTGAGGTGCCACGCCTGACACTGGCGGTTTTCCCAGTGAAATAGACAAATCTCCCCCCTGTGAATTATTTCAAACTCTCCAAAAGTCCTTGGGAAGGCACTGAACCCAAAGAGGCACCCAACACTCAAATCAATAAACAGAAGTATTTGAAGCCTTCTCACCCCAAAGCAGCCAGTGGCAAACCACCAGTGCCAAGTGCCACACTGCCATCTGAGACACCCGGTGCCAACCTGCCCAAGTCCAGAAAGCCCAACCAAGAAGTGAAGCCTGGAAGTGTGGGATAAATACCTGTCAGGCCAAGACCAAAACCCCATTGTCATTTTTAAATAAAGGTTATGAGATATTGGTTTCCCCAATTATTGCCGTATTTTATCCTTGTAATCTGCCAGTTCACTCAAAGATCATCTGACCCCCCTGACAGCCCGCTAGCTACGTACTGCCTGCCAGGTGCTCCCTTTGGTCCTGTCCACTTCACGGAGTATCCCCTAAAGCCCAAGTACAGAGACTATACCACTGACAACATACTAGCCCGGGACCCCTTGGCCAGAATCACTGAGAGAACCAGATACAACCGAGAAGGCCCTTGGTACATTACCAAACCCGGCCTGTTCAGAGATAAATACAACTTCCTCCCTGCCTACCAAATAGACATGGAGCCACCTGTCACCCCCAAGCCAATGCCTGCCTGCCTCTGCCGCCAAACTTCCACTGGACCATACCAACAAGCTTTTTGGAATTGTATATATAACTCTCACAGGAGTAATAGATACTATTGTCCCCACCACCAGTCCGTGGTTGCGGTTGGGCAAGTCAATGTCCTACCTCATTAAGTTAGCACCAATCCTTTGGTGGGCCCTGCCCACCCAGTCTGCAACCCGCCAGTTCCCAGACGCTAGCAAGCTGGCCATTCAGGGTTGGTTCCCTGACAGAAGGGCAGAGAAGAATTCCCAGGAGTCTGGAGGTTATTGACCTGAGTATGATTGGGAGGGCCTGTAGAATCTGATGTTGTTTTGTCCAGAGTGGGCTCTAGTTCTGGGTTAGAACAGGGGATTTGTCTGGGATCTGGGCAGTTTGCCACCAAATGGTCACCCTGTCCACAGTAAGAGCACAGCTTATTCAGTTATCTGCAAAGAGCTTCAGCAGCAGCTAAACAATATCCACCATCCTCCTTTGGTTTGTAGGCATAGGCTGGTGAAGTATTGATTGGGCTTACAGTAAAAAAGGAGTGTGGGTTGGTTGTTGGTCATGTGGTATGCTGGTTAATGGTTGGGACTGGTTGAGGCTGGGGTAGCTTTGATATAGTTTGGAACTTCTTTTCCCATTTAGAGACTGTCTTAATGAGTGGTTCCAACTCTTCAGGAAGGTTGTGGTGGATAAGGAAGGCCTTGAGATTGGGGTTTAAACCAAGTATATAAAAGTCACAAGCTTTGGAGTGAGTAGCCTTTAATTGGGATTGTATCTCACAGAAACACTTGTTGTAATCAGTCAAGGACCCAGTTCCTTGGGTGCAGTTAAAGAAACGCGTATTTGGGGCAGTGGCAGACTCTTCCTCAGTTCCTTCTTTGGCGGCGTGTGCGAGCAGTTAAGATACAAAACAGTTATAGCTCTCAAGGATAGAAGGATCTCAAACAGATGACTCACAGAACCAGTTGTGCATAGGGCACTCAAGTTGCTTTACAAGGTAGATAACCCTTTGAGAGTCTGGGTTGAACTCCAAAGGATATGCTAGGAAGTGGGCTTGTGTGAAAGCTAATAAATTGAAGGTGCTATCAGAAGCATTAGATAATTGCTTAAACTTAGAAATGTTATTGAGTATAACAGTCTGACTATGGGAAGTGGAAAGTTCTCTGTATGATCCTTATTGATGGGAGAATTATTCTTAAAAAATAAGAATGAAATAAGGTATAAAAGAAAGGACAAAGCTAGGGTGCAAAATAAGGTGACTGATAAAACAAACAAAAGTATGGTTGAGAAATAAAAGTTTAATTCTGGCATATTGCCATGTAAAGTTGAGATAATGTAAGGTCTCGTGGTCTAGGGAAGATGATTATAAACTAAAGCTTTTAACCCAGTGATATTTATATTAGTCAAATATAAAAAGGTGGGAAAGGTCTGCTATAGCAACTGTACTAAGGCTCCTAAAAGCATATATGAGGTGAAATAAGGACTAAGGCGGTTTATTAACCCTAAGAAGATAAAATAGAGTCCAGCTGTAATGACGGATAATTTGGTCAAAAAGTCAATCTCTAAGTCTGGGAATTGTTCTGCACTAGTGGGGGTATTAAAGCTATCAACAATTGAATTGTGTGTACTACTATAAAAACTACCTAACTGGTGAAGAAGAAAGTCAAAAGAAATCATGCAACCAAAGGTTAAAACTAGAACTAAAATTAAAGAGAAACACAAGCCACAAAACCTAACAAGTATCTTTTTGGGGTGCAAGTCAAACAATCTCAACTTGTTGTTAAGACTGGTAAACCAAGCCTTTTTTTGAGCTTGATAAAGTGAGGTGCAAAATGGGAATAAAAGATTTAACCTTTTAAAGTTAACTGATCATTTGCAAGAAAGAACCATGGTTTTTAGGTTACTGCTTGAACTAGCTTTAAACAGTTAATCTAGCATAAAGAAGGAATTGGAAGGAGAAAAGAAACAGTTACAGTGGTTGCTTAGTTGGTTTTAGCAAGCCAAAGAAGAGTGGAAGGACAGAAAAATAGAATCCAAAGCTGCTGGCATAAGCCAAGATGAAAAGCAAAAGATAAGAAGTTCAGACCATATTAAATTAATCTTAGCATAAAGGTTGCAGGTTTGAAACTTGTGCTGAGCAAAAAGGTAACTTTGGAAAGGAGAACTAACTGTTAATGTAGGACAATAGGAAACAGGAAAGGAAAAGAAAATTGTTGGAAGTGAATTGTTAGTTTTTAAAACCAAAGATAAAAATAAAAGTGTTGAATATTCCTGAAAATTCTAGTAGCAAAAATCCAAGAAAGGAGAATCCTGAAATAAACCTTGTGGCATGGTGTCACAGCCCATACTAGAGTCCGGCTGGACTCCCACAGGGGAGGCAGGCCGGGCCTGAAAGGCCATGTACACAATAGGCGCTATGCGGACAAGGTAGTTTAGAGCAGTGGCTAGGGGGTGCCAACTCCCAGTATGGGGCACAACTTGGTTGGCCAGCCCCAATACTGTTATGTAGACAAACCCCAGCTTGCTGAAGTCCTGGGTGGGAGGCGCGTCAGGGAGAGGAGGGGCAGTTGGAATATCCTTCATTAATGGTGGTAGATCCAGGGGATGGGGATGGAAATACTCCAGGTCAAGGGCGCAGGTTGGTTTGGCAAGGACAACAGGAGTATGGCCGGGAGGATATGGGTATGTAAGTTTTTATTGAGTAGTGGATTCACAAATAGATGCAAAGAGAATAATTAAATTTGAGCAAAAATAGACAATTTCTGCAATAAGATAGTAATTTCTAGGCATAAACTTGCTTTATTAAGATTTCAACAGTGAGGAGGGCTTCTCCCCCTCACTACTTATACTTACTGATAATTCTATGGCCTTTTGTGCCACCAGAGAACTGATGGCATTATTTGGAGGTGGATTTGCAATTTTAACCGGAATTTGCATGCTTGGCCAAGAAGGTGAGATCTCATTGGCTGCTATAACATGAACCTTTTGAAATTTGCAGCATGGCAAGTTGCTACAGTTATTTTTAGCTCCTGCAATGAATCAATTGTCCAATTGCGCAATCAAACAATTGTGCTCCCAATGTGCCATTTCCTGATAGGTAGGTGACTCAAAGTTGATAACAGGTTTGATGTCAGGGATTTGAGGCTTGTGTGCCTCTCAAATCCTGGGCCATTTGCTAGTCAAAAGGGGGGTATTTTTACCTGGAAAGTGCTTTGTGGGGGTTTCCAAGCTGCATGTTTAATCACCTCGAAGGAGGCCAGCTGACTGTCCAGGGCACTCTGGGCCCTGACATCATCCCCTACCACAGTCAAGCTTGCAGAGCACGGCTCTTTACTCCGAGACTTATATTCCTTTAGTAGGATGGCAGCATTCTCCAGGTTGGACTCAGATTCCAAAGTATTCTCTTCATGGGGGTATCCTTTCCATTTGACCAGGAAATGAGGTTTTTGGTATCAGAGTTTGTGTCCCAGGATGGCTTCAACCTCGTGTTCCGTGAAGCTTCCTATTTTAATGGGTGGGGGAGCTGTTCTCACTATCTGGTGCAGGAGAGAGGGTCCTTTCTTTTTTGATAGCAGGGAGCAGTGGAATACGTTGTGAATCTTCCATCCAGGGGCAGTTCTAGTTGGTAGGCTAAAGTACCAATGTGTTGTAAGACTTTGTAAGGACCTGTTCAACAGGGGCTCAAGCTAGTGCAAGGGGCAGTGGTATTGATGTTCTTAGAACTGAGATACACAAGGTCTTCTACTTCAATTGGGGGGCCAGGGCTTTGTTTCTTGTTAGCAAAATCATTGTATACTTTTACTGATCTTCTCAGGTTTTTGGCACATTCTTCTTGGCACGTGTGGATGTTGCTAACCCAGTCTTGTCCTTTGGGATTGTCAGCTTCCTCTGTGGGGGGCATCCCATGTGGGGTTGAATCCGTAGTTGGATTTGAAGGGGGACATACCAGTGGAGCTGTGGTCTTGGTTGTTGTACGCAAACTGAGCCATTGGTAAGTGGGTTACCCAATTGTTCTTTTCTGAGTTAACTTAGAATTATAAGTACTGTTCAGGGATCTGGTTCATTCTCTTGGTCTTTCTGTTGCTCTGGGGGTGGTATGCAGTAGACAACAATCTTTTTATTTCCAAGTCCTTTAGGATTTGGGCCCAAAACTTAGAGGTGAATTGTGGGCCTCTGTCCAAGACCACTTCTTGTGGAAGTCCATGGTTCATGAATACTTGGTTATGGAATAGAGTGGCAGTTTCCTTTGCGGTTACTTTGGTTGTTGGTGGAATGAAGTGAGCCATCTTGGTGAAGCAATTGACGATTACAAGAATGGCGTTAAATCCTTTTGAATTTGGTAGCTCCAAAATGTAGTCCATGGAAACTGACTTCCAAGGGCCTTCTGCAATCTGAAAGGGTTGTAGTAATCCTTCTGGCTTTCTTTGCTTAGAATTGGTACGTCTGCATGTCTTGCAACCACTGAGGTATCCTTTGATCTCTGGCTTTATCCTGGGCCACATGTAGGTTCTATGAATCCCTTTGAGAGTCTTTGTACGTCCAGGATGTCATGAAATGTGGGAGTTGTGGTATTCCTTCAGTATCTCTAAGTGCATTGGGCCTTCTGGTACATATGTGCGTCCATGTAGCTGCAGGGTGTTTCCATGTAGGGAGTAACTATTTTGGTAGTATTGACTGTTAATATCTTTATTTAGGTCTTCCATGATGGAGATGCAGTGCTGGTCTACAGTCTGAGCTAGTTGGATTTATTCTCTTCTACTGGCTAGCCCCAGGAATAGGAGCATTGGCTCAATTGTGTTTGGGGACAGCAAGGATTTAGTGTTTAATTCTTCAATCTCTTTGGCACTAGGAAAAAAGTCAACTCTTTGGCTTAAGGCATCTGGTACAATGTTGATCTTGCCAGTTATGTAGCTGATTGATAAGTTGTAATCTTCTAGGAATAAGGCCAATCTAGCATGTTGCTGATTTAGTTGCCGTGGCTTGAAGAAGTATGTCAGGTTCTTGTGATTGGTCATGATTCTCACAGGGTGATTGGCGTCACACAAGTATCTTCTCCAATGTTTCAAGGACTGGATGATAGCAAGCATCTCTTTATTGTAGATGGGGTAGTTCAACTCAGGCGGAGTGAACTTCTTTGAGTAGTAAGCTATAGGGTGCAGCTTACTATCATGCCCCTCCTGAAGCAACACCCCCCAATGCAAAGTCAGAGGCGTCTGTTTCCACAATGAATGGCTTATTGTAAACTGGCATTGCCAAGATGGGGGCAGAAACAAAGGCGTTCTTTAGCAACTCAAAGGCTGACTTGGCGGTATCATCCCACACAAAAGGGTGTTTATTGGAGGTGAGGCGGGTCAAGGGCAAGCAGATTGAAGAAAAATTTTGGACAAATTTACGGCATAAGTTTGCCAGGCCCAGGAAACTTCTGACCTCCTTGCGGTTCTTAGGTTCAGGCCATGATGTCATGGCCTCTATTTTATCAGGTGTCATTGCAAAACCTCCTTTCAGTACATTGTACCCCAGGAACTCTACTTCTTCTTAGAAAAACTCACATTTCTGGAGCTTAACAAAGAGTTTGTGTTCCTTGAAGCAATGTAGGACAGCTTGAAGGTGTTCAAAATGTTCCTCAGGTGTGTGACTGTAAATGAGAATGTCATCTAAGTAGGCTACACAACACTGGTCCTTGAGTCCTCCCAAGACCACGACCATCATAGTTTGGAAGGTACTGGGCGCGTTGCACAGCCCAAACGGCATAACCAAGTATTCAAAAAGACCTTGCCTAGTCTTGAAGGCAGTTTTACATTTGTTGCCAGACCTGATCCAGTTCTGGTTGAAGGTGTCCCTCAAATCAACCTTTGAGAAAAAATTGGCTCCTGAAAGCTGGTCTGAGAGGTCTTTGGCATTGGGTACAGGGTATCTGTTCTTCACTGTGATGCTGTTTAGGTCCTGGTAATTGACACAAGGACGTAAGTTGCCACCCTTCTTTTTAAAAAACAATAGAGGGGACAAACAAGGAGATTTGGAGACACGTATATATCCCTTCTTCAACATCTTGTCCAAGTACTCTCTTAAGGCAGCTTGTTCCTTCATGTTAAAACTATAGACTGGTCCATGCTTAGGTTAGGTTCCAGGGAGGAGGTCAATGGCGTGGTCAAACTGGCTATGTTTTGGCAAGGCGGTGGCTTCTTCTTTGGAGAAGACAGACTCCCAAGGCTTCAAACATTTTGGGATATCAGCTCTGTAGGATTCCATGGTGATTTTGTTTAGCTCAGGCGTCTGTTGAGGGTTCAGGCAGGGGACCTCTAAGGTTTGGCTCTCATGAGTGACAGTCACTTGATGGTTCTTATAGTCCAAGTTCAGCTGGTGATCAACCCATCATTTGAAACCTATCACTACAGGTTTGGGAAGCTTCTCCATGATGTGGAATCTGATGAACAGTAATCTCTTGTTTAACTTCAGGGAGACAAACTCTTCACATTTGTGGGACAGGTCTGTTGTCTTGTTACCCAAGGTTACCAGTTGGGAATTTACCTGGATTGGTACACCAAGTTTCTCAGCTAGGCTACGTTCCATATAGTTGAGAGTTGTCCCACTGTCTAGGAGAGCTACAGTGTTCACCTCATGGTCATTATAACATAAGGTAGTGTCAATGATAGGATAAGATTGTGAAGCGTTATTTATTGCTGAGATAGTTGCTCCTTGGGTTCCATTGGAGCAGCTAGTGCAGTCCTTGGATAAATGGCCACTCTGGTGGCAATAGAAGCATAGTCCACTTCTGAAGTGGCATTGGTACTCCTCAGGGGTCATTTTAAAGCGGAGTCTACTTGTACCAGGGGTTTGATTGTTCCAGAGTTGGCCAGCGTGGTACCCTTATGATTGGCTGAAGTCCATGCCTCTGGAAATAGCCAGGAGCTCATCTTTGGGAAGGTCACATCAGTGGTGTCTCATTAGGCTAGCATGGTGTGGGTTCAGACCGTTTCTGAAATGCAAGCCTGATATGTTGTCAGGAATCTTGGCTGCATTCCCCAGGCGTAGGAATCATTGTATATAGGTCTCCAGCTTGTTTCTTCCTTGGGTCAGGCGGATGAGCCCCATGTAGGCTTGGGTCTTGGCTCTAGCATGCGGTAGATGTAGAGTTCATTCTCTCCAGGAATTAATCTTAGGAAAGTATGAGGTCTGGGTCTTCCTCAAGGCAGGTCAATAAGGTTTCTCTGGCATCATCCTTCAGTTGGGCAGCCACCATCATAACCTTCTGGGCGTTGTCTCTGAAGCTCTTGGGGTGGGCGCGGAACAAGGCGTTTATCATGATCATTCCTTTCCTGAAACCAGCCAAGTCCAATTTTGGCAGGTCAGGAAAGGTTGTGGGGCAGCAGTATTCTGGTTTAAGGTGGAGATGATCACAGTCTGGACCTGGGATGGCTTGGTGACAATTTTTTCTTGGCATTTGTTTGTTTTTTGTTTCATGGTCAAATACTGTATTATATAGTAAGCTGAGGTCATAAATAAAAGCATACAAGATGCCCCTATAATCAAAAAAGAATAGGGGCCCAGGGTTACTAGTTTAGATATGGTTGACATACTGTCACAGTCCATACTAGAGTCCGGCTGGACTCCCACAGGGGAGGCAGACCAGGCCTGAAAGGCCATGTACACAATAGGTGCTTTGCGGACTAGGTAGTTTAGAGCAGTGGCTAGGGGGCGCCAACTCCCAGTATGGGGCACGACTTGGTTGGCCAGTCCCAATACTATTATGTAGACAAGCCCCAGCTTGCTGAAGTCCTGGGTGGGAGGCGCGCCAAGGAGAGAAGAGCAGTTGGAATATCCTTCATTACTGGTGATAGATCCAGGGGATGGGGATGGAAATACTCCAGGTCAAGGGCGCGGGGCGGTTTGGCAAGGACAACAGGAGTATGGCCAGGAGGATATGGGTATGTAAGTTTTTATTGAGTAGTGGATTCACAAATAGATGCAAAGAGAATAATTAAATTTGAGCAAAATAGACAATTCCTGCAATAAGATAATAATTTCTAGGCATAAACTTGCTTTATCAAGATGTCAATAGTGAGGAGGGCTTCTCCCCCTCACTACTTATACTTACTGATAATTATATGGCCTTTTGTGCCACCAGAGAGCTGATGGCATCATTTGGAGTTGGATTTGCAATTTTAACCGGAATTTGCATGCTTGGCCAAGAAGGTGAGATCTCATTGGCTGCTATAACATGAACCTTTTGAAATTTGCAGCATGGCAAGTTGCTACAGTTATTTTTAGCTCCTGCAATGAATCAATTGTCCAATTGCGCAATCAAACAATTGTGCTTCCAATGTGCCATTTCCTGATAGGTAGGTGGCCCAAATTTGATAACAGGTTTGATGCCAGGGATTTGAGGCTTGTGTGCCTCTCAAATCCTGGGCCATTTGCTAGTCAAAAGGGGGGTATTTTGCCCTGGAAAGTGCTTTGTGGGGGTTTCCAAAATGCATGTTTAATCACCTCTAAGGAGGCCAGCTGACTGTCCAGTGCACTCTGGGCCCTGACAAATGGGTGGGAGGGGAGAGCTGTTTGGCGGGAAGGGAGTTCAAAGCATCCCAGACAATTTGAATACTCTGACATAGACCTCTTTCTTGGCACCAGGCAGGAGAAAGAAAACAAGGGGAATAACCTGGGCATAAAATTGCCCATGTAGGACCCAAAGCTGCTTGAAAATAGTGGGACAGGTTGCAAATGTGCTGTTGCACAGCCAGGTGGTAGCAGTGTTGAGCTGCTCCAGGTTTTGAGTTGTGGTATAGGCAATGATCATATTCTTCTCTTCCTGCCCATTGTCATGGAGCAGGAACATCTCTTCATCCTTGGTTTTCTTGAGGGCATTGGAAAGGACCAGGTCTTTGATTGTGGTGGCACTCTTGGCCAGGGAATTTGAGGCTTGGCGCCTACCACTAATAAACTTAACCAACTAGGTGTGGGTTGGCACCCTCTTCAAATTGGTGGGGGAGAGGTGCTTACAGGCAAACACGGCCAGCTGAGTGGAGGAAAGGTCCTTGGAGGTAGGCATAATCTGCACAAGGTACCATTTGAGAAGGCAGGCAATGGTAGTGTTGGGCATGATGCAGGTATGCTTGCCCTTGATGGTTTAGACCAAGTCCCAGCACTCAGTGTTGAGCCGCACTGGGCAGGAGCGGTCCTTGCAGGTGTAATGGCAGCTCTTGAAGCCCCAGTTGGCATTGTTGCATGAGAAGGTTTATCCATTGGCCACCATGGCCGGCCCACCTTTAACACTCATGATGGGGAAGTATTTGGGCAAGGAAGAGGGAACCTTGAACTTCCCATCAACATTGCAGATATTGTGGGCCAGCAGAGGGTCCCATGGGCCAGCAGGAGCATGGTGGAAGACAAGGAAGTAATCAGGGCGGGGATTTGTATCATCATCAGATGAACTTGAAGGAGGGGAGTTTGGTGAGGGGAAGCAGAAGGGGGCTTATCTTGGTGCTCCTAATGTGTAGGAGACTTATTTTTTGGAGGGGACTTCTTGGCTTGGTGTCACTTCTTGGTAGGCTCCTTGTCTGAAGCTGAGTTATAGAAACTGTGGTCATTAACTGAATCATCAGATTTCTCTCCCCCAGTGAAGTGAGCGGGGCTCTTCTTGGGAGAGGGCTCAGGGGAGGGCTTAGAAGTGGCCTTCTTTGATGAGACAGGCTTCTTCTTGGTGGCTTTGGTGGACTTGGAGGGACGCTTGGTACCCTTTGGTTGTTTTGAGGTGTTCTTGTCCTAAAATGATAAGTAAAAGGGTTTAAAATAAAGCAATGTATTTAAAAAGCTAAAAAAACAACTATAAAACATAATAAATAAAAAATAAACCTTATAGGGGTTTATTGGCATTTAAAAGTTAAAAAATACTTGAATAGTTTTTATTTTAATATAGTTTAAATAAAAAGTTAAAAGTTAAGAGATTTATGTAAAAGTAGTAGCTTTATATATATTTTTTATTTTAAAAATTAGAAAATATAAAAGAGAAAAGTTAAAAATACAACATATAAAAAATAAGATTTTTTTATTATGTAAAACATAAAGTTTCATATGTGAGAAATGAAAAGCGTTGACATTATGAGTAACAATTAGTAAAAAAAGCTAAATTCTCACTGTCAAGCCTCCGGAATAATGTAATAGACTTGACCATTTTTCTTCTTGGTTTATTGGGTAGACAATCAATTGTCATTCCGCTGGCTTGATTATAGAAGCATCAACTTATCATGCTCCTTGGGTACAGCTAGAAGTACATTGCTGATTACTCCAAAGATTGATCCTGATCCGAAAATAGCCTGTTCATTGGATTGAGTCTGAAGAAACAGGCTTGATATTCTGGGTCATACTCACAGAATGTTAAACAGCCAATAGGATGGAATGCTCAGGAATATTAATGCAATATGGTTGACGCCAAACATTTGCACTATAGATACCTCAAATTCCATGACCAATATAGAAGGTTGTTCAGCTGGATGAATGCATGATGTGAAATCCCAGTAGACAGGGTAACTAAACCTGCACATGCATAAACTACAAACCAGATGCTGCCAATACACTGATGAGATAAGCTGAGGCCTGATAATCTATTGAAGTCCCATGCCAGACCAGCATGGCTGCCTAGCTCCGGGGGCTGAAACTAGCAGTCTGGGGAACAGATAGACTGACTAGTAAGAGTTAGATGCGTCAGACTACAATCTGGCAAGAGGGCTTATCCACCCTATATAATGTGCTCTCCTGATTAGAGATCAAGCAGAATATTCACCCTTGAAGATAGAGATTAAGGAATCTCTATCACTGTATCACTACTAGCCAAAGCCTAGTAGTCAGAAGTATCCAAGTAGAGTGTGTTGCTGTTTACTTGCAGACCTGTGTGTTTTCTCCTACGGACTTGGAGTACTGCCAGGCTGTAACCTCACCTAGACCTGATTGGTAGCCACAGACTGTTGCCATACAGTCCCCTATCAACACTCACATTACCATGTCCTTTAATAAACACAACTCCTCAAGACCCCAAAATCTTGACAGTGGTGCTCACTACAAAAACTAGCTACCATTGGAGTCAAGTCAAGGTGCTACCTTGCCTCTTTCCTGCCCCAGCTTTGTTGATAAGTATGGGGGGATGCATGTACACTAGTGACACCAAAAGGGACACTAGTCTTCACCTGGCAATTACGCCACACAGAGCCATTGAGCTCCAAGATGACTGCCTTCACTTGGACCCCGCCAATGTCCCAGGACCACACCAACCTTGCCAGTTATCCCTAGAAGAGGTCCACACCATTCTAGGCGTACCACTACACGGTTGTCAACACAAAGGGGCCCAACAGGAGACGGAGTTTACGCTTTTCAGCTGCAATCTGAACACTGACAACCTTTGGACTGCATATTGCCAGTACCAGGAGGCAAACAGCATGCAGATCAGTCAGCTGTTAAACAAGGAGAAGGGACAAGTTGAAGACTTCCTGTCTTACTTTGTTCACCCAAGCATCAAGCACTTGCAGCAACTTGAGCAAGACAAAGCTTAGAACTTACAGAGCTAGGGGCTATCCGCAATGATTTGCAGGCAGCCCACTTGGCTACAATTCATAAGCTAAACACCAGCTTTGATTTGTTACAGGGTATCCTGAGAAATCTGTTCAATACCACCAACCATGACCACTTCAGAGTCAATGAGATCATGCAACAGTTTAACTCTCAGGTTGGACACATAGTCGCCAATTGCTTTGAAAGCACTGGCATCACTCCACAGTGGATCATCAATGTGACAGCCCACTGTATTAGCCTTAAGCAGAGAGTTGACAAGTTGGCCCAGCATCCAATCCAAAGTGAAGGGACTCCTGACAAAGAAGCCATGCATCATATGCTGGACAATGCTGACAACCAAAGTACCAACCAATATAACAAGCTAGTGGCTTATGTTAACAAACTGGCCAGCAAGTTGGACAGCCTGAGAAATGGGAAGTTCCCTGCCCCGCTGAGCATTGCTTCCCAAGAGATTGCCTCTGACCTCCATGATTGTTGCCTATACCACAACGCCTACATGGATAACAAAAACAATCTTTGAGAGACTATTGAAAGCATTTGAGAACTTGCCAGCTCACTGTATGAGGATCTGGAGTCAGCACACAAAAAAATCACCCACCTGGAGGAATGTTGCCTGAAGGATAAGCAACATCATGGTACGCTCACTTCTACAGTCCTTATGCTGGAAGAGAACCACAGTAACCTGTTGGAACAACTGGTACAGGAACAAGCAGCTAGAAAGGAGATGGAGCTCAAGTTTGCTACAAGACTAAGCAAGCTTGAGACACAGGCAAGCGGAGCAGGCAGTAGTAGCTCTGGCCAAAGCCTTTCACCCCTTCCTGCCTCTTCCTTGGAAAGGTAGAAGACTTCCTCTACTGATTACTTCCACAAAGTAGGGTCTGATTGTGAGATTAATGGCTCCCAATACACACGTAATGTACCCATGGGGGTCGCAGCACTGCCTCCTCTCAGACCAATGACCTCCACCAGGCTTCCTTTTATTCCCGC
This sequence comes from Entomophthora muscae, assembly GCA_014839935.2. Lineage (NCBI taxonomy): Eukaryota > Fungi > Entomophthoromycota > Entomophthoromycetes > Entomophthorales > Entomophthoraceae > Entomophthora > Entomophthora muscae. The sequence goes on from QTSX02001606.1 coordinate 54,992, forward strand.
CAGAAGACCAATGGCCACTCCTATAGAAGAGACTTTGGTGCGTGATAATAAGTTCAAGCCACTGAACTTACCTAAATTTGATTGTAATGGGAACATCAGAACGTTTGAACGGCTATTCAAGATGTCCATGAGAGGGTCATCAGACCACATAAAGGCTACCACCCTCATTAATGCCCTAGACCCTGCTAGTGTAGACATTATTATGCCACGGCTTCCACAGGAAAAGTGGACATACACAGACGCCAAGCAGGAGGTAATTGATGAATTTGGCAGCAAGACTAAACTTCAGGCCAGAAAGGCAGAGTTTAGCAATATTTCCTTTAAAAAGCACGAGACTGTCTCTGACTTTGCTGATTGATTCTACCACAAGGTGCAGATTCTCCTTGGTGCTGGGGTACTTTCCAATTTAGATTGTCACATTACTATGAGCAGAGCATTACAGCCATATTGTGAGCTTGTCAATGTGATGTTACTGGTACTTGACCAGTCTAATGACACCCAGAGAATTGCTAGCTATCTCAGCAGACTTGGTTCCCAGTTTGAGGCACCAAACAAGGGACAGTCAGGTAAAAGTTTTAACAACTTTAAGGAGCGCGCCCAAACCCCCAAGTCAACTAATTTCACACCTGACACAGACAAGCCAAAGGGAGAAAAAAATCCTATTGAAATTCTGGTAACTGCAATAAGTGTGGGAAGCAAGGCCACTTTGCGGCAGACTGCCAAGGAGGAAAGCCTAGTCCTCCCTCTGTCAATGTGGTCACGGAAGCCAAGCCTGCAGAACAGGGAAAAAGGAAGGCAGGCCAGTAACAGAATGTACTGTTCTCACCAATTCCCCCCTACTCCAAAAGATCCCAATTGAGAAACAGCCAGCCAGCACCCTGAGGTCAGCCACACAGTCTCCATGCCTACTAGTGAGGAGACAGCACCTACTCCAGCAATATCCACGGCCAGCAACCAGCCCCTTCCTGATATATTTCTACTGGAAAAAGACTTTGAGGAGGACTCTATCCATAAGCTAGTAGCAGACGGCCTGTATGCAATCCCCACTGAGGAGAGGCTGCCCCAGGAAAATTGACGCCAACACAATAGAGACTGTCTCCAAGCCTTACACTGCTCAAGTTGAGGAGGTATGTACTGGTTCTAACCTAAACATGTCCAGCAACCTACCACCACTGAAAGGTGTACAGTTCTCTATGCCGCTGGAGATTATAGAAGCCAACTTCCCAGAGATTGGCCAAAGCCTCTGCCAATATTTTGATACCCCAGGACCACTGGGTATCCATCTATTAAACCTCCAATCCTAATCTTATACCAAATGTTCTTATGCTGATATTTACGTGAATAAGGTAAAAGTATGGGCCATTATAGATAGTGGGGCCCCCATCAATATAGTCTCAACCTGCCTGGTGAAAAGACTGGGTCTGGCTCCAGATGTAGCCCACTCCAAGGTCTATGGTACCACTGGCATACATACCACTACTTTGGTAGGAGTATACAGTTCACTGTCAATGAGATTTGGTTCAATTGTGGTTTCCTTGCCTGCAGTAGTCTTGCCCAGTCAAAACTACAATATACTGATTGGGACAGCATTCCTTTGCAAGTATGGGGTTAAGATAGACATGGAAGTGGATACACTGACACTGCTCAGTCAGACAATCTTGTTGTACTACTCTAAGGAGAAGATGCCACCAAAGGAGACTAAAAGCATTCACCTGGAGTACAAGGACAGATTGGAAGCAGTACCCTATGAAACCAAAGGGAAAAAGGGCAAGTGGCTGCCTACACAGATAAAGGAGCACAAGGGCATTCCCCTCTGGTCAAGGTCTACCTTCATACTCCCAAGCGGCACCCAGATGGTCATCAACTCAGGGTTAACCTTAGACATACCTGAAGGACTCTATGGGGAAATATATCAGCCTTGGAACTGCTCCTGTTTCAAACCATGCGTTGTCCCTGGAATCATCATTCCCAGGAAACAGGAAATTCATGTTCTTTTGGCTAACTTACAAGACTTTGATCTAAAGATTAAGAAGCATCAGGTAGTTGCCTTTGTACACCTCCTCCCCATCATCAAAATAGAGGAATTTTATTGCATAGGTGACTTCTCAGACATGGGGTTGCCAGACCAAGTAGAAGCCTCTGCTTACGCAACTACCCCTTTGGCTGACCTATCCTCTTTAAAGGATGAGGAATGCAAGAAGGCCAGCACGCTTTTAAAAAAATATTGCTGCATTTTTGCAGAAGATGATTTTGATATAGAATGTGCCACAGATGTCACCCATCACATTGACACTGGTGACCAGAAGCCTATTTGCCTTTGTCCTATCAGAAGGTCCAAAGCCAGCAAGGAGGTAGTGGGCAAGGAAATTAGGGAGTACTTGGATAGAGGCATGATAGTGCCATCTAAGAGCCCTTGGGCGTCTCCTATGCTCATAGTTAAGAAAAAAGATGGTAGCAATAGGGTTGTAATTGACTACCAACAGCTCAACTTGATAACAAAGAAGGATTCATACCCTCTCCCACAAATAGATGATGCACTTGATTGTCTAGGCAGAGCCAAGTATTTATCTGCTATGGATCTAATTTCTGGTTACTGGCAAATTGAGTTGCTGCCTGAAGAACAAGAAAAGTGCGCAATAATAACCTCACAAGGATTATTCCATCTAACATGTATGCCCCAGGGTCTTTGCAATGCTCCAGCCACGTTCCAACAAGCCATGGACTCAATTCTTAGAGACCTCAAGCTGTCCTGCGTTCTGGTATATTTGGATGATGTTAACATATTTTCCAGGACCTTCAATGAACATCTGGATCATCTAGAGGCTGTATTCAAAAGACTGGCAGACGCCAATATAAAGATAAAGCCTCAAAAGTAACAGTTCTTCAAAGATCAGCTCAAATACCTTGGCTTTGTTGTAGACACAACTGGACTTTGGCCTCAGCCTGCTAAGGTTGAAGCAATCACAAATATGAAGCAACCAGAAAGCAAACGAGACATACAAGCTTCCTAGGGATGGTTGGCTACTACCGGCGCTTTATTTCAAACTTCTCCCGCACTGGCAAGCCACTGTTCAATCTCCTTAATAATTAAACTACCTTTGAGTGGACTAAGGCGTGCCAGACAGCCTTTGATTCTCTTAGAACCAGCCTTTCATCCAGCCCTGTCCTAATGTATCCAGACTTCAGCAAGCCCTTTATTGTTCACACCAATGCATCATTTTCAGCATTGGGAGCAGTGCTATCCCAACACATCAATGAGGGAGCTGAGCATCCTGTAGCCTACGCCAGCAGGTCCCTTAATGTCCACAAGTAAAACTACACCATCACAGAAAGAGAATGTCTTGCTGTGATATACATCTATAAGCAGTTTAGGGTGTACCTAAATGGTGTACACTTCACTGTGGTAATGGATCATGCCAGCCTCAGTTGGCTCCAGAATCTCAGAGAGCCCAAAGGACGCCTTGCCAGATGGGCACTGAAACTCCAAGCCTTTGAATACAAGATAGTTCACTGCCCTGGAGCCAGCCACCAAAAGGCCGACTGCCTGTCTTGCCTACCCACTGTAGCACTGGTATCCTCACAAGCAAACATGTATGACAAGATGGTGAAATCCACCTTTGACAACAAGCCAGAGGAAATCCAGGAAATTTTGAGGGAGTTAAGAAAGGACTGTCAGGTAGAGAACAATAAACTATACATATATCACAAAGGTAAAAAGTACTTATTCCCTTGCCTGTCAGAAAGGTCTTAAATCATACTTGCTGCCCACAACGCCGTAGGCCATGGGGGATTCCATAAGACCGTTGCTCAGCTGCAGCTCCACTATTATTGGGAGTCCCTGCTGTTTGATGTCAAAGAGACCCTCACCTGATGTTCCAAATGCCATAATGAGAAACCATTTGTGGGCCACCACTAGTAAAAGAAGGGGGAACCAAAATTTTCTTGGCACACTGTAAGCATAGACATTGTAGGTTCTCTTCCAATGTGCGTAGGACGCCTTCAATATATAATGTGGCCATTAATCACTTAACTAAATGAGTCAAAGCCAAGCTACTACAGAGAGTAAGCGCCAAGGCAACAGCCACCTTTGTATTAGAGCGTATCATCCATTGACATGGATGTCCTCAGTTCATCCTCACAGACAACGGCACTAATTTCACTGCCAATGTCATTCCCAAGATAAACAAGCTCAGGGGCGTGAAGTGAGACCTCTCCACTCCATACCATCCTGAGTCAAATGGTATGGTGGAGAGAGTGAATGGAACATTAGTATCCATCCTGAGAAAATTAGCAGATAAATGTACCTCAGAATGGTACTTGTTCCTGCCTGCTGTGGTCTTTGCCTACAACATATTAATCCACAGCACCACTAGGTTTTTGTCCTTCCAGCTAGTATATGGATGCCACCCTGCTATTCCGCCAATCTTGTACTCTGCCATGGGCAATCCTGAAGATATGACTTATCAGCAGTACCTAACTAAGTTAGCCAAGACGCTGATCAAGCTTCAAGATGAAGCTTTCTCAGAAACCTCTCTGTCCAGAACAAAGGGCCAGATAGCCAATAATGCAAAGCGCTGTCCTTTGATGGAATTCAAAGTGGGAAGTCAGGTTTCATATCACGACAAGGTTGTGGGCCAATCCAATAAGTTGGATAGCTTATGGAAGGGTCCTTTCAAGGTTAAAGAAAAAACCTCACAGGACAAAAATACTATTAAGAATCTGGCAGATTGACAACTCATAAACCAAGTACATGCCAGATTCCTTAAACACTTCTTTTCTATGCCTAGTATTGGCAACAATTAAGCCTTATAACTTATATACAAAAACTAAAAATATAATTGTAAATATAGGTGTTTATTGGATGGCTAAGGGTCGCCTTCTTGATATTCTGAATCTTCATCCTCCTTGTTATCCTCATCCTTGTCCTCTTCAGTCTCTCCATTAATGCTAGGGTCTTGTCTCACTGGAGTTTGACGCTCCACCACCTTCTCCTGGGCCTGCTTAGACTGGCGCCGTCTTCTCAACTGAGCCATGCTACAGACAGGAACAAAAGGAAAAGTACAACCTCTGACAAAAAAAGAGGTGGCAACCTGCAGCCACACTCTACAAACTGCAATTGGCTGCTGGGATTACTGAACAAGAGTTAGAGGAATAGAGGCCTGCTGGGCGTCTAATTGCCAGAGCCTGGCGTCCAGAGGAAAGCAGCACAAAAGGACCATGCATTCAAGCATGAAGTTGGAAACATTTTGATAGATTTGCAGCAAAGGAGCTTGAATACCACCTATCTTGTCACAATACTTTTCCCAGTGCACCACCATATTTTCAAACGTCTCCATAGGCAGAAAAAGGTCCAGAGTCAAGAGCAGATCCCCACACAAGGCCATTACTTGAAGAACCAGCTTCTTATTGCCACAATGAAGTGCCTCCCAGGCCCTCCTAGTAGCCCAGCAAATCCGGCTGTCTTGTGCATCAGAGTTTTGACTCCCAAGGAACTATACACCTTGGGAAAATGATCCAAAGGGGAAATCCAGCTGTTGAGAACTTCAAGGGCAAAATCAAGGATGAACCCCAAAATTGGCATGTCCACTGTCCTCACAGTTGCTGGGTCTACTAGAAGATCAGTTAGGTCTTGCAAAGCATCCTGCCAAGAGGACGAGACTTCTACCACGTAAAAACCACCAGCTGTTCTCTGAATTTGCTTCTTCAGATTCACCCAAGGATGCTTCTGCGTTGCCACAAAAAGAAACAGAGGAAAAATATCCTCACCTAAGAACAGATTACTCATAGAGAAGCCTTCTTCTCCCAGACTGAATTGTGTGAACACAGACTCTTGGGTTCCTCCAAAGGTGTCATAACAATCTCAAGCTGGGGTCACAACTAATTCTTGCCCTTCTGTGGCCTGACTAGAAGTCCAGGTAGCCTGCTTTGGCAAACACTCATTGACTGGCTCCTCTGAAGGACACTTCCCAGAAGTATTTGTACCAGTCCCCTCCAACTACTTGCTGTCTTCCTGTGCATCCGACTGAAAAGGGTCTTCTAACCCAGTAAACGCCAACTCCAAACCACCATCTCAAAGTCCCCTGATCAACGCCCTTCTGGCCTTAAGTGAAAGGTTGTAGAACACCTTGTGCTCCTCCTCTGACATCTCTGCAATGTAATGTCTAGCGTCTGTCTTGCTAGTATATTTGGAGTAGTTCAATGTGTTATCCATATGTTCAAGGTCTCTGGTCAAGGGAAGAATATATGGTCCAGTCTAGCCGGGGGAAATGTCAAGCCTCTGGAATAATGTAATAGACTTGACCATTTTTCTTCTTGGTTTATTGGGTAGACAACCAATCACCATTCCACTGGATTGATTATAGAAGAATCAAATTATCATGCTCCTTGGGTACAGCTAGAAGTACATTGATGATTACTCCAAAGATTGATCCTGATCTGAAAATAGCCCGTTCATTGGATTAAATCTGAAGAAACAGGCTTGATATTCTGGGTCACACTCACAGAATGTTAAACAGCCAATAGAATGGAATGCTCAGGAATATTAATGCAATATGGTTGACACCAAACATTTGCACTGTAGATACCTCAATTCCCATGATAAAAATATAGAAGGTTGTTCAGCTGGATAAATGCATGATGCAAAATCCCAGTAGACAGGGTAACTCAACTTGCACATGCATAAACTAAAAGCCAGATGCTGCCAATACACTGATGAGATAAGCTGAGGCCCAGTAATCTATTGAAGTCCCATGCCAGACCAGCATGACTGCCTAGCTCTGGGAGCTGAAACTAGCAGTCTGGGGAACAGATAGACTGACTAGTAAGAGTTAGATGCATCAGACTACAATCTGGCAAGAGGGATTATCCACCCTATATAATGTGCTCTCCTGATTAGAGATCAAGTAGAATATTCACCCTTGAAGATAGAGATTAAGGAATCTCTATCACTGTATCACTACTAGCCAAAGCCTAGTAGTCAGAAGTATCCAAGTAAAGCACATTGCCGTTTACTTGCAGACCCGTGTGTTTTCTCCTATGGACTTGGAGTACCACCAGGCCGTAGTTTCACCTAAGACCCAATTGATAGCAACAGACTGTTGCCATACAGTCCCCTATCAACACTCACATTACCATGTCCTTTAATAAACACAATTCCTCAAGACTCCAAAATCTTGACACTCACTATCAATTAGAAAAATTGTAGACATTATTATTGACAACATTGTCACTGTCAACATTATTTTGAAAATTTACTATGAAAAAACATAGTACACTTAATTAAATTTACGCAGACTAGCAAAAATTAACTGTTTTCTGTGTATTTTTGCTCACATAATAAAATTAAAAAAAACATATGAAAATAAGTAAAAAAAGGTCAAAGTTCTTTATTTCTTTATTTAAAATTATATTTGGGTAGTGGTAATATGATATTTTACCATAGCACTTATGTAAAGTTGTTAATAAGTTGTTTTCAGTAATGAAAAGGGTAAAGTGTTGACAACATCACTTACAACATTCTTTATATGAGGTGGCATATTAATTTAAGCTTAATTGCGCCACTCTTTTTTACTTAAATATACCCTGGCGGATGATCACAAGCAAATAAATGACATTTATGAGTGTCAACATTATTTTTAATAATGAACTCTATAGTAACTTACATACTACCTCACGCTTAAATTATTAGATTGTTGTTAGCCACCAATCCACCTAATATATTAAAGCCAGAATAGTGCCACATATATTTTTATAACATGAACTTTTCACCAATCAGTTATATGCACAATGTCTTTTTCTAATATAATAATGTAATAAAAAATATTATTAAATTCACACATAATTTTTTATTGTAGATGTTCCAGTTTTAGTACTAAAAATGGGTTATGCTTAAAAAATGTTGACATTGACACTTTTACATTGTAAAAAAATAAAAAACAAACTAATTTTTATTAGTAATGTAAAGGAAAAATTTGGTTAAATTGAGTTTTTTTATTAAGCTTAATATTAGATTGTGTCAAAATGACCACAATTTTATTGTGTTTTCTGGGTTCTCACCCCTGAATGCTTTAAAAAAGAATTAAGCTAGCGCAACTAGCAAAAACATAAGATATTTTGAGTTGATAGTGACAATGTCAACAAAGTGTTGACATGGCTACTGTTGACATTATTATTGTCAACATGGGTGCTGTTGCCAATTCAAATCCAATTATTCAGGGAAATTTGCAGGCCTGTCTGGGCACGTATTTGCAGAGTACAGAGGAGAGTCATAGACTGGTGATTAATCCAGACCAATCTAGATTGCTGGGAGCGCTGAACCAACATGATGTTACCCCTGTCATAGCTGACAGGCTGCCTGACCATGTGTTGAGCAACTAGTGATATTGCTGGTATTTTCAAAGCTACAGATAGATGTTAGCCTTGCCAATGTACTCTACCTAATCCTATGCAAGAGCACTACAGACTACAATAGAATATAACTTAGAAGATAATTATGTTTATTGATACTGGAGTACAATCTAGCCAGCGGCTGCAATCTATCCAGATGTAACTATGAACTTGTTTTTGTCCTTTCAGGTGTCTATATCAATATATACTGCAACAATCCTTGTTCTTGTCCTTTCAGAAAGTTCTCAGTGGCTACCTTTGCAATAGGTCTATCTTTGCTGGCTACGCCCATCCTGATTGGCTGTCCTTGGCACGTGATATGCTACTGGCCTTAGCAGGCGTCCATGGCACCTCAGCTACAGCCTACGCTCTTTTTGAGCTAGCCTACTGTCATTTATCAATTGGCTGTATCTTACACGCCTATTATTGTGCTGGGAAACTATGCTGTATTTAGTTGGTTCTTAGAAATTGTCCCTGTTCAGCCCTCCTACATTGGAAGGTAGAATTCCAGTATTCCATTTATAGGGCTTAATCAGTGATCCTTTTCTGGTTAGAAAACCTTCTGCTTATTAATGCAACAAGTTGAATTATGTATTATACGCTGTATAATAGCAGACTCAATCCATTAGTGACTCAGAGGATTATCCGCCGTGTAATGCTGACCCAAACTGATAAGGAACCCAATTATACGCCGTATAATACTGATCTGAACTTGGTATTTCTTAGCCATTTGTATATCACTTGTTTGATATGGACATATAAGTTCATCAGGCTGTGCTGAGCTGAGTTGATACAACATCCAGTAGGGTATAATAGGTGATATACAATTGATGATTTAGTGATTACACGCCGTGTAATTAATGATATTCATTATATTGGCTAACGTTTATACGGCATATAATAAGTACATCAATTATAATAAAGCAAGCAATATACAGCGTATAATCACATCACATTGGGACTATCAGTAATAATACAGTGTATAATTGTTACATCTATTATAATAAACTAGCAATTACATGGCGTATACTAACTACACTTAATTAAGTGATAACCAAATGATAATACGGCGTATAATTGTTACATCTATTATAATAAACTAGCAATTATACGGTGTATAACTGCCATATCTATTAATATAATGATGACCAGTGATAATACGGCGTGTAACTGATTAAGATCTGCGTGCAATGATTAACCTGATCATTTGTGGTCAATCAGCCTAATCTCACACCATGTGATCTCTGGTCATGCAGTGGCCCCAAAGTTATTCCAGAAGATGCACAGTTTATGGGGCAAAGGTTGTCCTGGTTTATAGTTTCTAAAGGTCTCTTGATCCAGGATAACAGGAACACCAGTAACAATGATGAAGCCATGAAGATGTTATCTTTGGACCATCATATGGAGGTCATTTCAACAGAATAAATGACGGGCCAGAAGGTTCATAATGGGCCAGAACTCTTGTCCCAGAGGAAACTGAGCAAATCAGCTATCAGGTGATGGTTTGATCTGAACTTAGTATTCTAAATAATATTTAAACTCTGTGAAGACTTGTTAAAAATGATATTTCCATTCTGAAATAAAAAGATTATGAGACCTTGGTTCTACCATTTTATTCCTTATTTAATTTTGGTTGTCTTCCACTTTACTACTGTTCCAACAGAAAATCCTGGCCTAACAGCCTGTGTTCCTGAGGAAGTCCCCAAAACCCAGCCCATATTTTATTGTCTACCTGGAGCACTCTTTGGCCTGCTGTATTTCTCTGACTACCCACTTAAGCCAGAATACAAGGAGTTTACCTTGGAGATTATCTTCCACTTTGACTGCCTGGCCCAACAGTGAGCTCCACAGACAGTCTTTCACAAAGGTGCCTGGTACAAGCACCCAGCTGCCATATTCTGTTATAAGTGCAACTATTTGCCTGCCTATCAGACAGATATGGAAGCACCACCAACACCCAAACCTGACCACCTACATCCTACCCCAGGTCTGACTCCTCCCACATCCAACCAATACACAGACATAGCCTACATTACCTTGGCTGGGTTAGTTGACACCATGGTACCCTCCACTGGACCTTGGGCCTTGGTAGGCCAATCAGCATCTTATCTCATCATGTTAGCACCCCTCCTAGAATGTGCTCTTCCCTCCTCCCATCAGAGCAAGATTGCAGCTGAGGTTGATGGAACTCCCACTGAGATGTGGTATCCTGACAGGTTTAGATAGACAAATTAAAGTCATATTAGAGTGAAATAAAGTCATAAATAGAGCTAAACATGAATGCTGCAAGTTTTTTCAGAGATGGCACATGGTAAAAAGTTGTTAATAATTTTAATATGACACTTTATACCGACCAAACACCAATAAAAAATAATCACACCTAAAGTCAATCATGTACAATTGAACACCAGAACAAATCATACTCATGTGTGAAGATTATGGATTCCAGAAAACACCTAAATGTATATTGTTCACACCAAAAAATTATGCTAAGAACATAGTAATCAAATAGAAAGCACATGAAATTCAAACAAATGACAAAAAAATCCAAAAAAAACAACATTGTTAGAGTAAAGTGGTAAGCTGCATTATTCAAAGAAAGAAAACATGGATAACGTAAACAAATTGTTCATTTTTTGAGAAGCAGGAAGTCAAATTGGGAGGATGGTTGTAGCACCTTGGCACCTAGGGCTGTGTAGCAGAAGATGATAACAAAAATTGTCAATGAGCAAATGATTTGCTGAAGAAAATTTGAAAAATGATCTGTGGGGACTGGCATGTAGAGCGCTGGCCAGGGGACCACCAAGGAGTCAATGGCAACCTTGACCATGACAGATGCCGTTTTTTTTCAAGGATAGGGGCAAACAGCCCCAGATGAGCAAGAATTTTTGGGAAAACTTCTTTATGCAAGGGAAAATAAACTATCTAGAAACAAGTTTCTTGAATGGGATGAGGAAGTCTTAAGGGGATTCAGGATGGGGGTGGAGGGGATTTTGTGGCATCTGATTGGTTAGTGAGAATATTTTCAGCAGTTGGAGGGCCTGCATTAGAATTTGAGTCAATGACATCATAATTTGAAAAATTCCAGCAACCAGCGGGTCAAGCGCTACCATCCCCAAATAGAGTGTAACACATGGTTTTCTTGTCATAATTGTTTGGTGAAAAATAAGGAAAATTCATATTTTCCAGGGCTATTTGAGTGACCCCAGCTTTGATCCATTTTTTTGTCAATGGCAGCATTTAAGTCATTTATTTCTCTCAAGGGTTTGGTGGCAGTTCTTTGCTGGTTTCTGGTTCTACAAGGACACAATATTCCTTCCATTTGATTTTCTACCGTAACAAACATTGTATTTTCACTTTATTTTGATTAACATAAAACTCCAAAAAGAAAATAGAAATATCTACAGCCAGCCCAGTGAATTTTATTCAGGAAATAGGGGTATCAATTTTAAAATCAAGTTTTTTTAATTAGATAGATCAACAATCTGCTAGTAATTTTTATTAAAATTAACTCAATACTAATACACAAACAACTAAATGTTTCTTCTTTTTATTAAGAATTTATTGAGTTTAAAATGAGCCTTTCAATTGACAGTTAGTTTTTTCTTAATGATACTTAATACCAAGAGATTACAGATGTTAGGAATATTCCTGATATCAACACAAAACTCACATATATTTGCTACATGTCTGATAAAGAAAAACATTACCATTATCAGCAGCAGTTTCCCCTGATTGGGGAAACTACCAGAAAAAACAGGCTTTTAAAAATGATTTTAAAATAAAAATGGACCCTTCTATATCATTGCCAGCCTGCACGCATTGGCTGCCAGCCAATATGCCATCCAACCTGCCACCAGACCAACCCCCCTCCCCCATCTTCCAAGTCAGTATTGTCCTAGCCCTGCTAGCCCACCAACTATTTTGCCCCCTCCACTCACATATTTTATTAAATAAACCTTGTTCCACCAATCTTTTATCTAATTAGACAATATAAATTGCTTTAGATTTTAGGATTTTTGATCTGGCAAAATATTTTTTATTTAACTATAGTGCTCATTGGGTTTAATAATGACCCAGGTTTACCTCATTTGTTTTAATATTTATTTATATTATAAACTTAATATTTGTGTATTAAACTATGAATTCAGAATCTAGTGACAGAAATGCAGTATTTTAAAATCTTAGATCCAAAATTTGAATCACATTTGTGGGTAACTCAGATGAGTGAAAGCTAAAATATTTAGTAAAATCAACCATTTAATTTGACTTTTTGATTTATTTAATTTTGAAAATTTCACATCTCCACTGAAAATAATTCAACTCACTAAAGACAAAACTCATCAAATAAAATGCAGGATTATAATATACAATTTGGTATTTTATGTAAGTCTAATGAATTGTAGACAACATGAATTAAAAAACATGAAATTGCAGGATTTTAAAATCTGAGGACCAAATTTAAAGTCATAATTGAGGTGGATTTGAAATTAATTTAATTAATGACTGTCTTAAACAGAAGTCTAAGGTCCTAGGGTGCTTATGTTAATTATTTTGAGAATCAAATATGTTGGATTCTTTCATAGTGTAGAGAGAAGAAAATGACTTCAACAAATATTGAGCCAGCTCTTTGAAAGAACTGAAATGTTTGCAAATCTGGATAAGGCAACTATGAGAGAGGGGCTAAACTAACTAAGTTTGGCTCCCATCCTAATGAAAAACCACCAAGATGCCTCCCAGTGAAGCACTGGGACAGCCTCTCTAAGGGGGAACCAAAGAGAGGACACATGGGACAAGTGAGGAAAGTAGGCATTGAGTTCCATAAACACAAAGCCGGTTAGTAGCCAAGGTGTACAAGTGGGAATGTGAGCCAGGACCTTGCGTGTTGGCAGGGGTACAGAGTCATTATTCTCCAGAAGAGAAGGGGAGGATGTAGGTACTTCCTCAGCAAGTGGAGCAAGCAAGGCGTGATCAGAAGAGTACAAGTCCAGGTCATTGCAGGTGAGACTCTTGACAAGGGCCTCTCCTGAGATCTGAAACTAGTAGGAAGTTGCAAGAGTCTGAAGGATTCATTGCCCACATGGCGCGCCAAAGAGGAGTGCAGGCCCTGTCAGGGATCCAGTCTTGAGCAGACAGCCCATTTTTTCAGGGTTAACTCAGGCCGGGTTTTTTGCGGGCAATGTCCACCACAAGAGGGGAGCTAACTTTAAAAGGTAGGAGGTGGACTTCCCTACCCAGGACCACGGGCCAGAAGCCGGGGTTATAGTGTCAATAACCCCTGTGAGAATGATGTACACAATCTCAAACAGCTTGCCAGAATGGTTGGTTGGAAGTTTGGGCAAAGAAGCAGGCATAGATTTTGGGGTCACGGGCAGTTCCATAGGCAGGCTGTAAGCAGGGAGATAGTTGAATTTTCCTCTGAACAACTTGGGTGTTGAAAATATCCACAGGCCTTGTCGGTTGTACCTAACTGCAGATTGGATGCAGGCTAATGGGTCAAGTTCAAGGATTTTCTCTGGTGTATAGTCCTTGTATTTGGGCTTCAAGAGATACTCAGTGAAGTGGACGGGCCCAAAGGGTACACCAGGTGGACAGAAAACTGCGGGCAGTGGGGCAGGAGGGCTGGAAGATCTTGAACTGAATTGATAGATGGCAAATACAAAATACAGCAATAGCTGTATAAGCCAAATTGACATAAACTTTATTCAAAAATGGCAATAAGTTTGGAGTGCGGGGTCTTTGGGTCTATATAGTACCCCACCTCCAAACTTAAAATTTTCCATGGAGGGTTCATCAGGGTGTTGGGAAGGGCAGGGTTGGGGGAACTGGGTGCTTGGGTCCAAAGGCAGCAAAATGGCACTAGGCCCGGGAGTTCTTTTGTTGGTCAAGAATCTCAATTTGGCTACCTGATTATCTTGCTTTAGTGTTGTGGTCATGGGACCAGGCTGTGGGCCTGTGCCTCTTTCCAGGGTTGGCTCTTGATTGGTTGCTGGTGTAGACTTCAAGTTTATGAAGCTAATAGTTGCCAAATCAGTACCTCCATTAGGAGCTGTGATTCTTCTTCCATTTGGTGCAATGATTTCTTTGGTTTGTCTCTTTTTACAGCATGTGTCAATAGCTCGGTATTAGCTTGTGGGGGCTTGATCCCAGAAAAACGTGGGCAGGCAGTCCTGCGGTCCATAGGCCTGGCGGCCCAAAGGAATTCAGGGTCAGGGTTTGATTCCTGCTCCTGGGCCCAGGTTTCCAGAGAGAAAGAATTGTCAATCCTGACAGGTCCAAAGATCTGGGGAATTGGACCAAAGGAGCAAAAAATGAGGCCAGAGACAAGACCACAAACCTAATGATGGGAGAGAATCATTTTCAGAAACTCCACAAAACTTGGAGTCTAATGGTTAGATTTTTAACCCTTTTTGTAGCAGAATTTGATCCAACTGGGATAGTTGTAACAAATTGTTGCAACTGAACCAATGATTATTCAGTATTTGATTGGGAAGACAACAGTCTAATAGAAAGGGAAAGAATGAATAGAATAAGATAAAGTTTATTGTAGAATACCATGGTTAATATACTATATAGGGAAAACCACAAGGCCACAGGGGGTGGCACAGTGGCAACTTCCATGCAAGGTTTGGAGTCAAGGAATAATTTGTGCGGGGATCAACAAAGTTGGATTGACAACACTCCTAATTAGGAGAAAGTGCCCGTAGTTTGACATTGTCATCAAATTGGTTCATGTTAGATACATCATGGGGCAGCTCATCAAGAAACCCCTGTATATTGTGAGATATGTTGGCAGACAAGAGGGTAATCTTGGTTGCAACACCTCCCCTTGCCCCTGTTTGTTGTCAGGCATCAGGATTAAAACTTGTACGAGGTCTAGAAAGGTTCACACAAAGAGTCTTTGTGTGGGGATGGTGTGACAGAAATAGTCAGATAGTAAGAAGCAGTCTCCATGTGGTGGAGAATCACCACTCAAATCCACACAGAGTTGATGATTAACCGCCAACAAAGCTTTAAATACCAGTTTGTAAAATTTCAAAATGATACACTAGTGTTAAGCAGAGTGATTAAACCTAGCAAAAAAAGAGCGCAAGATAAATATCCTATGAGAGGATCAAGGTGTCTTCAGCGTAGAATTATGTACATTTATATGGAACAAATGTCTTGGCTTCAGATACAGCTGGGAAAGCCCCAAGATTTGCAGGCATTGGGTTAACATTGGGGGGGAGATAACAACAAAGTGCCGATAGCAGGACCCCATATTCCTGTAATAATTTGGCTAAAATTTAAATTGTAGGGAATGTAGCACAGAAGGCCAACTACAGGATGCAATATAAAATGAAGCTAGACCAAGAGAATATTGATTTTATTGAGTAAAAATTTTGGGAGGACTCAACTCTTAAGAGTAGAAACAGTGAAAATTATTCAATATATATCAGAATTTGACTAAGCAATACCACCTGGATCCTTGGCTCCTATTCCTTCTTCATTGTCAAGTGAGTACCTAGTCCAGTTTGCAAAGAACCCTTGTGTGGATAACTTATAATGACTGTGCTGATAAATAAGATCATATTGGATGTCTCTCATATTATATAAATTTATCAGTGTCAGCTTTCAAAGGGGATGTGAGAGAGGGGGGCTAAACTAACTAAGTTTGGCTCCCATTCAGGTGAAACAAACCACCAGGATGCCGCCCAGTGGAGAAATGGGACAGCTGCTTGAAGGGGGTACCACAGGGAGGACACAGAGGACATATGGGGTAAGTATGAATTCAGTGCCATCAGCGCCAAACCAGTGAGCAACCAGGACGTAGGGTGGGGGCGGGAGGAGGCATCATGTCAGGAAGCCAGTTGTAAGTAGAGGCCTTGGGCGGCTCAGGGTGAGGTACAGCCGAGCCAGCAGGTAGGGCCCACCATAGAATGGGTGCTAACTTGATAATATAAGATACAGATCACCCGAGTAAGGACCAAGGTCCGGAGTTGGGGACCATGGAATCTACCAATCTTGTCAAAGTAATTTAGAGTACTCCAAACAGTTGGGTAGAGGTGGTCTTGGCTGCGGCAGTGGGTTCCAACAGGCAGTCTGGTTGTGGTGTTAAAGGAGGAGTCATAGGAACAAAGTAGGCAGGCAGGTAATTGTACTTGTCTTTGAACAGTAAGGGCGGGATCTTGACCCTCTTTCCTTTGTGTCCTATGTACTTGGTACTTCTAGTCCTTGCCAAAGGGTTGGCAATGAGGATGGTTTCCAAGTCGTACTCTGAATAGACTGGGTTGGGGGGGTATTCAGTAAAATGCACAGGTCCAAAGGGGGCTCCTGGGGGACAGTATAATGCCTGGGACAATTTGGCAGGTTGGTCTTGGGGGAGGGCGGCGGCCTGGTGGTCTACTTGACTGGAATTAAGATGGAAGATCACTAAGACTAGATAGGGTAAGATTTTTTTGAACCAAAGGTTCATAAAACTTTATTATCAAAAATGGCAATGGGGGTTTTGCTGTACCGCCAGGGTTTTTATACCCCGGGACCTTGCTTCTTCAATTTTTGCAGGGTTTGTTTGCAGACAAGGCACTGATGGGGCGTGGGTCTTGGCTTGGGGTCTCAAGGGTGGCAGATCCAGGTTGTGCTTGTTCTGGCAAATTGGAAAGGCAACACTTTGTTTTGCCGCCACTGTTCACTATGTCACCTGAGTAGTCCAATTGCACTACCCCTTCTGGGCAGAAGACTGGCAGTTGCTGGTGGCCATTGGCAAGGTTAAAAATAGATTTTGTTTTAACCTCCTTAAGGCAAGTTGCAACCTCTGCATAGGTTTGGGTCTTTGGTGGCTCAAGGTTGGCATCAATCTGATGAATATTTGGGGAATTGTCTCTGGGGGGCTGGCAGGCCTTGGAGTAACTTGTTAACTCAGTTTTGAAATTTAACAAGTGAGCAGTCCCCCGTCCACTTTGTGTGACTTGAGTGATCTTTGGAGGGTCCTCTGTAGTAGGCAGGCAGAACGCGGAGTAATTTACCAATTCAAGCCCGTCTTTTAATGGATTGGCAGGTCCTGGACTGGACTGGTCTGGTCTGGAGGGTTGGATCCACCTCCTGGGAACCAGGGTTTAACTCTTGGGTTTTCAATACAAGTATTGAAATTTCATTCATGACACATCACAGGAGTTCTTAAGGGCACCAAGCTACTCTTCTCCAGGTCAGGGAAGGAGGGCATTGGCGCCTCATCACTCACAGGAGCAAGAGAGGCATAGTCAACGTCACCCAAATCCAGGTCATCACATGTCAAGCTCTTCACCACAGCCTCTCCAGAATAAAAGAGATTGTCAGGAAGACTCAAGAGGCTGGGTGGATCTTCACTCATGAGCCGCGCAGAAGAGGAGATTCTTGACTACAGGTCTGGAGAGGTTGACCACAGGAGGAGCAGAAAGGGGCCCAAGGAAAATACAACAAATTTAATGACTGGGAGTATCATAGTTGCGTTCTCCTTAGAATTTGGAGATGAATAGTAAAGTTTTTGGGATTGAAAGCAACAGAATTAACCCTAGTAGGTGTAACCACAAACTAGAGGGGAAAGGAAGCAGCAGAACGGGTCTGGAGGCCTTGGACGTGGTTGCAGGTGTCTTGGGCAAAAAAAACAAAAAGCGGGTTCAAATCAAGAAATTCAACAAAAACTCAAAGTTACAATAGGTATTATAAATTTTAAATGAAATTTAGGTTCAAGTCTTATTTTTGTAAGTGAAATCAAAAACAGAAGGAAACTATACATCCGAGCTTCTTCAGAGAGAGCCAGAGGAGAAGACAAGTTGAACCAGGCTGCCACAAGGTAAGTTTAATAAGCACTATTAACACTTTAAAATTTAAAACTAGGGAAACTCCAAACTGGGGCTCCACCACTGCAAATTTTAAAATTTAATTGAAACACCAAACTTTTAATCTAATTTGAAAATAGACAAGCAGGGGAATGAAAGTCCCCTTGCTGCATTAAAAGGGATGGGTTGTAAGGAAATTGATCACATTACAGTTGGCTTGGGATCCAATTGGCTAGCAGAAAAACTTTGCTGGATAGGCCCAGAGAGGCTGGAGAGTTTCACTCTAATTTCCGCGGTCTGATCTGATTGGCTAAAAGAGGTACCAGGCATTTGGAGTTCAACTGAGTTGTCATGCGTCAATGTGACAGCCTTTGATTGGCTAGCTCTGATAGTTTTTAAAAGTAGGCAACATCAGGATAATAAGTAGTCTAAATTAACCAACGTTTCTTCCCAGGATGGGGCAACCAAGGGCAAGGAATCCGCAGGGTAGGCTAGCACAAACCTCTCATCAACTGTGTGCTAAATCCTCTAAAGAATGAAGAGGTTTGGCTGACATTTTTTGGGCTTTTTTTGGTCCGGCGGGAGAATATTATGCAATCCAATGTCAGAGGTGGCAGTGAATTTACAGGGGAATCAAATTCAACTGGCAAATTGGAGCAGCTGTAACCCATTTTAAATCAACTGTTTGATTTAAATCTGTCAAATAAGTTAATTTGGTTACTAGCTTTCTAGATTTCTGAGCCTTCCTACTTGGGCAAATAATTCCTGGCATTATGGAATCTACCATGACAGATGGCGCAGCAGGGGTGCAAGCAGTCATGGTGAAGTGTCTTGGTGTTTCCTTGGGAATCTTCAAGATGATAGGTATGATTGCCATAGATGGCAGCCACCCTGAAGGGCCCAAAGTGGTTAGTTTACTATTTAGCCAAGTTAATATTAAGGGCTTAGATAGGGTCACCTACAGTGTATCTTGCTTTGAGGTGCTTTCCCCCTTGATCTTTTCCTGTCTGATTTCACGGGCCTTGGCCCAGGGAGAGAGTAGTTACAAGGGGATATTTTGCAGGAAAAGTGGACCATAGCTTCTCCTGTTCTACCCCTATCAGGCCATTGGGGGTCCCAGAGTCCAAGGCACTGGGGCTAAAGCCTGTACCCCAATTGATCCTGGCATGTAGTATGAGCAGGGCCGTGGGTAGGTGCTCAGTCCAAGCAGTGTTTGGGTGCTCTGAGAGCTTAGCAATCAATTGTACTAAGGAACCATTCAGGCATTCTAGACGTCTGTTAGATTGAGTATGGTAGGGAGTGGTGACTACTTGTTGGAGAAAATTCTTGGCACAGTATTTCTTCATGATGTTTCCTACAATCTCTGGCCCTCCATTGGTAATGAGATGCTTGGGCCGCCCAAAGTGTGCCATAATTTCCTTACCAATAAATTGGGTAATGGTGATGGCCTTATGATTAGTAGCTGCCCATGCTACCAGACAGCAGGTAAAATAATCAATTGCTGTGATGATACATTTCTTGCCCAGCTTGTCCTCTGGTAAGGGACCAAAAATGTCAAGAGCCCACTGTTCAAAGGATTCCATGGCTTTGATGGGTAGGACTGATTTTGGTGGAGCATGCTTGGATATGTTCTTTTCACACAGGACACACATTTGGAGGAGGTCCAGGATGTCCTGGCGCATTTAGGGCCACCAGACTTTGCACTTCATGATTTCAAAGAGGTTACATTCTCTGATATGACCTAAGATGTGATGGTAGTTTAGGATCATGTCTCCTTGTTGTGTGGTGGGAATGTAAGGTGTCTTTTCATCTGTCTCCACCCGACAGCAGACATTGCCAGCATCAGTAGTGAATTGGCTTTTTTTGTTCTTCAGCTTGGAAATAGTCACAGAATGGAGGCCTTTATAACAGGTGGCCTCAGGGTGCAGGTAGAGCATGGGCCAGTCTGGGTCCAAACTGTCATCTCCTTTGATGGACTCTTTATAGAGGCTGGAGAGAGCGTCAGCTGTGACCAGTTCTTTCATGGGTTTGTATTCAATACACAACTGATAAAGGGACAGACACTCAATCCATCCTGCCTTATGTTGGGTCAAGTGTGACTGGGTATTAAAATATTGGAGAGACTTGTGGTTTTTCAAGACTTGGGGTGGGAACATGGCTCCTTTCAGGTAACAACACCATTTCTTGACACAGTGTACAATGGCCGCTAACTCCTTATCATTTATGAGGTAGCACTGCTCTGAGTTAGTGAGTTTTCTGGATTCATATGCCATTAGGAGGAAGACACCCTCATTGGTTTCTACCCGTAGCACGCCCCTTATGGCTCTGTCAGAGACATCAGTCTCAAGTTTGTACTGGCAGTTCTGATTGGGGAATTGTAATAAAGGCACAGTTTTAAGTCTTTGCTTCAATGTTTCAAAGTCTTGATCTCTGACAGGGGTCCAATGGAAGCACTGTTTAGTGTTGAGGAGCTCATTGAGGGATGCAATTAGTTCCCCACAATTGTTAATGAACTTGCGCACATAGGCAACCATGCCTAAAAAGGTACATACCTGGCCCACATTGGTGAGAGGCGGAGTGCTTGTGATTGCCTTGATTTAGGAAGGATCAGGCTTTATTCCTTGGGCTGAGATGGTGTGCCCTAAGAATAGAAGCTGTCAGAATTGCGCCATTAATGCTATTTTGATATGGCCTTCAAATAGTGATATGTGTGAAGATTTGGTTGGTTTTACTTTCAACTTTGGAAATTCCTTGCCTTCCATAAATGGGTCAACATCACTGTCCACTCATTATGGAATACCTTACCTGCCCTCAACTGATCCTGGTATGATCTCAACCCAACGTGACCCCCTCTGCCACTCTGTCTACCTATTGAGTGATCATTGACCCTTGTCTATTATTTAAGTAGAATTACTTCTCCTAATAAAGACAAGTTTATCCACATCTATGTTGGCTTATGTATTCTTCAAGCTTTTTCCATTCCTTTACGCCAAAAGCAATTCCTCTTCTTTTATTCCAATAAATTAAGCTTCAAACCTCAAATCTTTTGTTATATAGATTTCCTGCATTGTCCTCTTGGATGTTGTCCCCAAGAGCCAAACACAACAGAAGCTCTAACTGGAGGAACTCACATTTAGAAGGCTTGGTCTTTAGCTGATGTTTATGAAGGTCTCATGATTCTCCTTTATTATTTTAGCTGCTAGTATTCTCCCTTTGGACACCAATTTTAATTTTGAAGTCATTATTCTTGGTTATTTTTCACTTAATGGCTTTCAATAACATTTCCTTATTTTTTCCCTCTTGACTGGCTAAATTCTATCTATTTAACAGTTAGTTTTTAAGTTCAAAGCTTACCTTGATTCCTGAACAATTCTCAAACTGCAGATCTATATGTTAGTTTAAATTAATGAAGTCCAAAGTTAAATTACCTTTTTGTTTTTTTCTGCTTACACCAGCACTTTTGGACCAGGTTTTTCCCGCTCTCCTGCCTTTTTTGCTTTCACATGTCTACTAAACAACCAACGCTCCCCTTGTCATCCCCTTTACTTTGGTGTTTAACTTTTTAAGTTTAAGCTGCAGGAAACATGTGCTTTTGTTTTGTTTTCTCAACACCAAGCTCACCTAACCAATCTTGGTTAGCCCTCTCACCTCAATTCTGCACCTTACAAACCAAGTGAAATAAAAAGGCTTGGTTTTCCAATCTTAACAGTAAGTTGAGATTGTTTGACTTGCACCCCAAAAAGGTACTTGTTAGGTTTTTTGGCTTGTGTTTCTTTTCAATTTTAGTTTTAGTTTTAATCTTTGGTCCCATGATTCCTTTTGACTCTATTCTTCACCAGTTAGGTAGTTTTTATAGTAGCACACACAATTTAATTGTTGATAGCTTTAATCCTCCCACTAGTGCAGACCATTTTCCAGACTTAGAGATTGACTTTTTAACCAAATTATCCGTCATTACATCTGGACTCTATTTTATCTTCTTAGGGTTAATAAATTGTCTTAGTCCTTATTTTACCTTGTATAAGCTTTTAGGAGCCTTAGTTCAGTTGCTATTGCAGACCTTTCCCACCTTTTTGTATTTGACTAATATAAATACCACTGGGTTAAAAGCTTTATTTTATAATCATCTTCCCCAGACCATGAGATCTTACAGAAGGTGTTGGATATGTGTTGTTTGGCTTTGACTGAAGACAATAATGTTGTCAAGATACACAACAAACTTTCCAATCAGGTCTTCAAAGGCTTTATTCATCAACATGGCAAAGGTGGAGGGAGCGTTGGTCATTTTGAAGTTCATGACTTGACACTCAAACTACCTATAGCATGTGCAAAAGACAGTTTTTGCCTTATACCCAGGAGCAATGCAGACATGGTTGTACCCTGCAGTGAGATTGATTTTAATGAAGACCTTCACACCCACAAGTTTATCAAGAAAGCTGTCAATTAGTGGCAAGAGGTACTTGTTTTTGACTGTCACCTCATTTAATGTGTTATATTTGGTCACAAGACAAATGGACCCATCTTTTTTGGCTAAAAAAAAACTGCAGCCCCATATGATGAGATAGAGGGGCAGATGAAGCCCTTATTGAGCACGTCCACAAGGTGTTGACAAATTAGTTTTGTCCTCCTTGGGCTTCAAACAATATAGAGGCTGTGCCTTGGGCAGCAACCCTTGTAACTGGAAAGAATGTTGTATTTCTCTTGGAGGGGAAACTTTATTCAGTGTTTTGTTTAATACATCCTTGTAGTCTTCAAAAAGTGATAATAGTGCTGGGGGTGATGGTGTGTCTGAGGAGGGGCGTCATGCGTTCAGCGCAAATGACTTCCACTGAACAATGATTAAAGTCCATATTCACCCCCTTGAAGTTGAAGAAGCCTAACTCTGTGAGGCAGACAAACACAGTGCTGTGAAGCAACTTGTTTATTTCAATGGGGTAGATCTGGAAGCCTACCCCATTCTGGTTGAGTGTGATCACAGAGGTGTCCCAGTTGATATAGGGTCAATTATACTGGAGTCAATCAAGGCCAACTATAACATTGTGGCTGAGTCTGGCCATTGTTGATCCAGAGAGCTTAAACTGGATGTTCCCCATTCTTACAGAGAAGGGTACTTTGTAATGAGTGGTGGCCACCCTACAGTAGTTAGCCATGTGCACTGCTTTGAAACAACTGGGTGCCCAGCCTAGCTGTTGGGAGTCTAAAAATTCTTGGTTGAACATGGTGTAATCAGCCCAAGTATCTATCAAAAGTTTGTGGGTGTTTTCATGGAAACAAAAGGGGTAGGCTAGGCGGGTGATTTTATTAGATGAATGTCTGACTTTGAGGGCGGGGTTGTCACTATGAACTTGGAATACATTTAGAGTCTCCACTTTATGAACATTGTAGTTGTAGGGATTCTTGGCAAGGAGAGATTGAGAGTGTGGGTCAAGCAGGATTGTAGAACCTCTCATATCTACAACCCCCAGGTGTGACGGAAATCACTGGATAATATGAAGCCGTTTCTAAATGATGGGGAATTACCACCCAAATCCACATAGAATTGATGATTAACCACCAACGCGCCTTTAAATATCTTTTTGTGAAATTTCCAATTGAAACTCCAGGATTAAGTAGAAAAATCAGTCCTAACCAGAGTAAACCAAGATAAATGACCTGGGAAAGCATAAATGCATCTTCAGCGTAGAATTCTGGGCATTGAGAAGCGACACAATTTTCATTTTCCAGAATGGGGGAGGAGCTACAAAATCAGCTGGCATGAAATTAACATTTTTTGGCGCCAACAACAAAGTTCCAGATGCTGGGCCCCATCTTTCTGAAATGATTTTGTTCAGAATCAGATTGTACAGGATATACCGCAACAACCCAAGCACAGGATGCATTTTTAAAATTTAAAATTAGAACTTGGGATAATTGATTTTTATTGAGTAAATTTAGAAGGACTCAACTCTTAGAGTTGAAACAGGGAAAATTATTCAATATATATCAGAAAAATTGACTAAGCAATACCACCTGAGTCTTGATCTCCTATTCCTTTGGCATCTTCAAGTAAGTATCTAGTCCAAGTCGCAAAGAACCCTTGTGTGACCAGTTTCTGACAACCATGCTGATTAATGAGCTTATATTGGGTGACCCTCATATTACGTCAATTTAGCAATGTCAGTTTACAAGGGGGAGCTGGTTTCAGCTGGCATACTGGAGCAGCTGTGACCCATTTTCAATCAACTGTTTGGTTTAAATCTGTTAACTTGGTCAATTTTGATACAGGTTTCCCGGCCTTCTGTACCTTCTTACTTGGACGGACAATACCCAGCATTATAGAACTTACTGTGACATTACCCTCTGCTTTAGCCCTGGCACAATACCACCATCTAGGAGATGGGATAAAAAGAAATTCTTATGGGCAGGTGGGAGTTTCATTGCAGCTAGGGTAAGTTCAGGGTGACTAATAGCAGTGGGAATGTACTTGTAGAACTTGTGGATCAGATCAGAGGAATTTGAACAATTGTAGTGGGGAACCCAGGAGTTTTCAGAATCAGGATAACCTTTCCAAGATACCAAATATTTCAAACGGCAACAATTCTTGGGGGAAGCTAGAATACAATTTAACTTGTACTCAGGTTCTCCTTCCACAAGAATGGGTTAGGAAGAGGGGGTCTCTGTTCCTTTGAAGGGAGTAAGGAGACATTCATGGAAGGTGTGGAAAGTCTTAAAAGCAGGAGGTAAATCCAGCCAATAGGCAGAGGGACCAATCTGATGTTCTACCTTGAAGTAACCAACTTGCTTGGGACCCAATTTACAACATAAAACTTTAAGTTTCATATTGCAAGCATTGACCATGACTAGATCACCTGGCCTGTAAGTTGGACCTTCCTGGCGCTTGCAATCTGTGTATTCCTTGTAAGTTGTCACAGCAGCGGTGAGAGTAACTTGGAGCTCCTGATGGACCTGCTTCAATTCAGCGGCTTGATCAGTTGCAGCTTCCACATTGCTAGCCAAACAAGGACCCATGTTGGAAGAAGGATTGTAACCCACATTGGCATAAAATGGCAATACTTGAGTTGATGTGTGCGGGGCGTTATTATATGTGAACTTTGCCAGGGGTAAATTATCACACCAGTCATCTTGTTGCGCATTGGTGTAGCAACGTAGGTAGACCTCCAAACTTTGGTTTACCCTCTTCATTTGTCCATTGGACTGGGGGTGGAAAGCAGTAGAGAGGTACAATTTGATACCAAGGATTCCAGTAAAAGCTTCCCAGAACTGAGCAATAAATTGAGGACCACGGTCACTTAAAATCTCCATTGGGATGCCATGTAGAGAGAAGATTCTATTCACAAATAACCTAGTAGTTTTCACTGAAGTAATTGTGGTTGAGCAAGGTACAAAGTGTGCCATCTTTGTGAAACAATCAAATACTACCATGATTGTGTTTAACCCATTGGAATTGGGAAGCTTGCCAATGAAATCCACCAACACAGACATCCAAGGGCCTGCAGCAGGCTGAAGTGGAACTAGTAAACCAGTAGTCTTATTCCAACTGGCCTTGGATCAAACACATATCAGGCAATCTCAAACAAAAGCGGCTACCTGCACAGTCAAACCTTTCCAGGAAAACTGGCGGCAAATAAGTTTCACTGTTTTGTTTTTCCCTGGATGACCAGCTGTTGGACAGGTATGATTAGCCTCCATGATTTCATCCCAAATAGTGCCTTCAGGGACCCACAAGCAACCTTGATGATATAGGACTGGACCAATCTTATGATAACCCTGAGGCTGACCTACTGGGTGTGCACATGCTAGCTCCAATAACCTATCATAACCTTTGGACAAAGGTTGCAGAAACTTAATCTTGGAATACAAGTCATAGTCTGCGCCCTCAGCTAAGGACATGGTGGCCAACGTAGCCGGTGGAGGTAATACAAAAGGCACCACAGCTTTGTCTGGAATCATAGTATGTGTGTTAAACTTGGCGTCCATACTAGCATCTGGGAGATGTGAGGGATTCCTGCTTAGAGCATTGGCCAAGTGATTGTCAGATCCCTTAAAAAACTTGTAGCGGAACTTGTATCTTGTCAGATCACCATGCCATATGGATTGGTAACCCGACAAAACCCTGGGTTGTCAATAATATAGAAGAGCTTTGTGGTCAGTTCTTACTACAAATGGATGGCGCGCCAACATGAGATGGTGGTGCCAATGCTTTAACAATTCCACTACAGCCAACAATTCCTTGACGTAAATCATGCAGTTGCTTCTTGAGCCTCCATCTTCTGGGAGAAATACCCTACAGGTCTCTCAATCCTGTCACTAGCTGTTTGCAACAGCACACCAGCCACAGCGTATTTAGATGCATTGGTGGAAACAACAAAAGGAAGCTCAGGATCCACATGTCTTAACACTGGGGAGGACATCAAAAGAGCCTTGACTGCTGAGAAGGCACTTGCACACTCAGGCATCCAGACTAAAGTTGTCTTTCCACTTGCTGAATATAAAGGGGCAGTCACCTCAGACAAGTGGGGGGTGAATTTCTTCAAGAACGTATATGTACCCAAGAAACTACAAAGTTGGGATACCGTCACAGGCGTAGCATACTCTCAAACCGCAGCTTCCTTGTCAGGGGCAATGGTGTGGCCATCCTCAAAGATAATATTACCCAGAAAGGTAACCTTACGTTTAAAGAATTCACACTTTCTCCTTTTGATGATCAAATTTTGCTTGGAGAATGCGCTCTACAGCTGTCAACAAGTGGGCCTTATGGGACTCCTCATCCAGAGAAAACACCAAGATGTCATCCATATCTGCAATGGCACAGACACCTAGGAGATCTCCCAGGACTGAATTAATCAACTGCTGAAAGCAAGCCAGGGCATTCTTCAATCCAAAAGGCATTACGCAGAACTGGAAAATACCCTTCTTGGTTCTGAATGCTGTTAACCATTCCATTCCTTCTGCAATCCTGATTTGATTGAAAGCATTTAACAGATCAAGTTTTGAGAATACCTTGGCCTTCTCAACACATCTAGAGATCTGTGCTTCAAGAGGTAAAGGTTAAGGATCCAGAATTGTAATGTTATTTAAATTCCTGTAGTCAACACAAGGACAAAGGGACCCACCAGACTTCTGAACAAACAATAACGGAGAGCAGATTGACAAAGCCTTCTTAAAAATGTAGCCTTTCACCAACATGTCACGAGTCCACTCTTCCAAACATGCATCTTCCTTCAAAGTTAAAGGGTAAATAGGAGACACAATTCTGATCAGATCAACAGTGACTTTAAAGTCAAAGTCAAACTGAGTGTGCTTAGGAAGGACTTTGCCTCTGGTGGCGTCAAATGCTGCAGACCAGGGTTGCAAACATGCCAGTAAATCCAAACTTACGGGGACAGGGACAGGAAACAATTGTATGGTCTGTGATGATTGCTCCAATTCAGACATATCCAACAGCAGAATACAAATAGTTATATCCAAGGAGTGTTCCACCTGTAGCACATTTTTCTCCAGTAAGGTTGATACATTATGATTTCTCCACCAACTCACTCCCAAAATGATAGGATACATAATGGTAGGGCAGACAGAAAACCTTGCGGTAAAAGACTGGCCTGCTACTACAAAAGTAACTGGCTTCTTCAGCTGGAAAGAGGGAAACGTTTGACAATTTCCACCCCTAACAAGCATTCCCGGATGGTACTTGAGTTATAGCAAGTCAGCAGTCTCCACACTCATAAAGTTCTCAGAAGCACCTGTATCTAACAAGATGGCTGGCTGATAGATAGTCTGACTATTATTGATACTACCATGAAACAAGAAATAACCAGAAGTGGGTTTATTTTCAGAAAAGGTAGCATTCTTGGCAGGGTCTTGTTTTTCATCGGCAGTACAGACGGCAGCTAAGGAAGCAGGATGCTCCTGGAAGTAACGCTCAATCATTTCTTGGACAGCAGCTGGAAGAACGGGGTTATCACAATCAAGGGGAATGAGGGGCAACTCTTTGGACATAATAACAGAAGATTTTGCAGGTACAACGTGCTGAAGCATTGCCAAGGAACTATCAGGAACGGACACTATGGGGGCCTCCTTTACATCACTGGGTCTGTTCACCACGGCCAATTGTAGATGAGACGAGCTAAAGGGAGAACAATCTTGGCTTTGGTTGGAAGAAACTACCAAGGAGCAAGGACCAGAAAACCAAGAGCGCGCAGCAGGTTTATCCTCAATTACCAACATACCTTGTTTGGAAGTAGACGGATTTGAGACCAGAGAAAGAATTTGGTTTCCAGGGCCTCAGTTGTGGTTAACAGGGAATCCCAAATAGCCAAATCCTGGGCAGTCTGGTCAACTGCTAACCAAACGCTGAGAGTTTGTTCACCTCGGGAACATTGATTTTACAGCAATAGGTAAGAAACTGAGGAAGGAATACCAAAAGTGGAGTTGTACCCTGACAGAAGGCGTACAGCTTATGATATATTTTGAGCTCCTCAATAGATACACACAAATTTTTTAACAAAGGGTATAGAGATGCACTCTCAGTTAAAACATGTGGATTGCGCTCCACCACAGACAACAACCATTCTTGAGCATCTTTAGAAACCTTTTTCATCACATGGCAAACTTGGGATTTGTGACTAAGGATAGAGCCAGAATAAAATGATAATGCTGACAAAACTTCACGCAAAATTTCATCAGTGGGTGGGGCAGGAAAATAATCTGGGCGCCAAAATGACATGACACAACGGAAATAGGAAACAGAGGATCCAGTTTCTACAACTGCAACCAGAGATGAAAACCATAAATTAAAAAAAAAACTCAACCTGAAAACTCAGAAATGAACTGATTCAAATAAACATGGTAAACGCAGATATCTCAATGGAGCAGGAGAAAAGAAACACAAATTCATGACAAACTGCTTCCAAAAACTCAAACGTAAAAGAGTTGAGTAATGTGACAAAAATCACTGGATAATATGAAGCTGTTTCTAAATGATGGGGAATTAACACCCAAATCCACATAGAATTGATGATTAACCACCAACGCGCCTTTAAATATCTTTTTGTGAAATTTCCAATTGAAACTCCAGGATTAAGTAGAACAATCAATCCTAACCAGAGTAAACCAAGATAAATGACCTGGGAAAGTATCAATGCATCTTCAGCGTAGAATTCTGGGCATTGAGAAGTGACACAATTTTCATTTTCCAGAATGGGGGGAGGAGCTACAAAATCAGCTGGCATGAAATTAACATTTTTCAGCGCCAACAACAAAGATCCAGATGCTGGGCCCCATCTTCCTGAAATGATTTTGTTCAGAATCAGATTGTACAGGATATACCGCAACAACCCAAGCACAGGATGCATTTTTAAAATTTAAAATTAGAACTTGGGATAATTGATTTTTATTGAGTAAATTTAGAAGGACTCAACTCTTAGAGTTGAAACAGGGAAAATTATTCAATATATATCAGAAAAATTGACTAAGCAATACCACCTGAGTCTTGATCTCCTATTCCTTTGGCATCTTCAAGTAAGTATC
This sequence comes from Entomophthora muscae, assembly GCA_014839935.2. Taxonomy (NCBI): domain Eukaryota; kingdom Fungi; phylum Entomophthoromycota; class Entomophthoromycetes; order Entomophthorales; family Entomophthoraceae; genus Entomophthora; species Entomophthora muscae. The sequence goes on from QTSX02001606.1 coordinate 84,700, forward strand.
TAGTCCAGGTTGCAAAAAACCCTTGTGTGACCAGTTTCTGACAACCATGCTGATTAATGAGCTTATATTGGGTGACCCTCATATTACGTCAATTTAGCAATGTCAGTTTACAAGGGGGAGCTTGTTTCAGCTGGCATACTGGAGCAGCTGTGACCCATTTTCGATCAACCGTTTGGTTTAAATCTGTTAACTTGATCAATTTCAATACAGGTTTCCCAGCCTTCTGTGCCTTCTTACTTGGACAGACAATACCCGGCATTATGGAACTTACTGTGACACCAGGATTTTACCAAATCCTTTATTTAAGGCAAATGAAGTCTCCTCTTGCAGGGAAGTTTGGCTCCATTGTCCTGATGACAAGATTGGCGGCAACCTACTTGGTTGTGAGCGCTGCCAGGTGCAGGACAAGGTTAAGAGAGAGCATCATTGTACCTTTGGAATACCATTAAAGCCTGATTGTTATCCTCTACAATTGCCTTGTAGCAATCATTGACAGAGGTGCAGCTCCCTACAGGAGCCCACTTACAGATGTGGTGCTTCAACCCATTAAAAAGGGAGTGAGTAGCATTGTATTCCCATCAGTGATGGCTTTGAGGGCAGCGGCAAGAGCTTGCTGCCAGGCTGCAAGATACTCAAGAACACTGACTGTCTGCTTGATGGCATGTAGAGGGGTTCCTACTACAATAGGCAAGAAGGTTTTGCTGTAGCAGGATCTGGCAGTGTCCCTGAAGGTGGCTCAAGTAACTTTGTGTTCTTGGCTATCTCAGTTGGTGAACCATACCACGGCAGGCCCCGTAAGGTGCCAGGAAGCGTGGAAACCCACATGGGCTCAGGTACTTGGCATATACGGAGGCATGTTGCTGTGGAGTGGAGACAAATGAAAATGTTGGCCCCCTCCATGCCACCTGTGAAGGATTTGAGTGAGAGGTTCAACATGTGTTGCAAGAGATCCTACTATGGTGATGTGACATTGGCATCACACTGCCCTAGGCAGAGAAAATTGTACACACTCATGAGTACCAACTAGCCCTAGTAGAAAACATACCCCTCATGGATGTCCTTGTCAGGGATAGGGAGGAAGGTTTCCTGGTATGGAGTAGCCATACAGCCTATACTCCGTCCTTTCTTGGGGAATTTTCTTTTAGGTAGGGCAAGAACCTACTTCTTCTACCACTGTTGCAACTGAACCAATGATAGTTCAGTATTTGATTGGGGAAGACAACAGTCCAATAGAAAGAACAATAATGAATAGAATCAGATAAGGTTTATTAATTGGTATCATGACTAATATACTATGAGAGAAATCACAAGACCATAGGGGGTGGCACAGTGGCAAGTTCCATGTAAGGTTTGGAGTCAAGGAATAAATTGTGCAGGGATCAACAAAGTTGAATTGGCAACACTTCTAATTAGGAGATAGTGCCCGCAATTTGGCTTTGTCTTCTAGATTGATCCATGCCGTTAGATATGTCATGGTGCAGTTCATCAAGCGCCCCCTGTGTATTGTGAGATATATTGGCAGGCAAGAGGGGAATCTTGATTTCAACAAAATTTAAACAGTGGAAGTCCAGGAAGCTTGGGTAAACCTAGTTGTTACTCTCAGATAACTTGGATGATTGAATAACTGAAAGCGGGTTCAAAGCACAACAAAATAAGGAAATTTTGATATAAAAGTAAGTTTATATATTATCAACTTAAATTTTAGGTTCAAACAGTCTACTTGAAAGCAAAATTACTCAAGACAACAACAATACATTAAAACCTCTTTTAAGGGTTTCAGAGAAAATGACAGGTTCAAAAAGGAACAAATAAAGGTAAAGTTTAATAGGAAAATGACTAACACTTTATTATAGATTATAAGGAACTCCAAAGAAGAGATTCCAAATTTAATAAAATAAAAATTTATAGCAACAAGTTCCAACTTTAATGTAACTAGATAATGAACAAGCAGGGGACTGGAAGTCCCCTTGCTATGTTTAAGGGAATGGGTTGCATATTGAATTCATCACATGATTACTAGGCCTGTTTTAATTGGCCAGAGGAAAAAATTTCTGGCCAAAACCAGGGGGACTGGAGGGTTTCATGCTAATTTCTGGGCCTTCATCTGATTGGCTGGAGTTGATTTTGGGTTTTGGAAATCAATTGACTTTGTTAACATTGGTGTGGCATTGCCTGATTGGCTGTTCATAATTGTTTTCAAAAGCAGTTGACACCATGCCAATAGATAGTACAAATTAACCAGTGTTTCTTCCCAGGGGGGAGCAACAAGGGCCAAAGGATCTGCAGGGTAAGCTAATATAAATCTTCTGTCTATGGTGTGCGCCAAATCCCCTAAATAATTAAGTGGCTTGGCTGGCATTTGAGAGCTTTTCTTAGTGTGACAAGGAAAAATAGTGTGATCCAAAGCCAAAAGGGCAGTGAATTTACAGCAACTGATATTGTTTGCTAGCATTAAAATAATTATTGCAACCTAAATACAGAATCTACTAGACTGGAATTTGATTTTGGTGAATAGCTTTTAAATTGAGGCTAAATCACTTACAATTCAAATGGATCACACTCAAAAGAATTTAATTAGAGCAAGATAATGATAAGTTTATTGATAATAAAAATGTTAGTTATTTATACCCTTAGGGGGCTTGTGTGATATCAAAGAATATCTTAGTGTATCCGCACTATTCCCCCCAGCTTAGATTGGAGGTTTGACACCTTTGAGGAATCAAGTGCCTTTGTATTGTTTAATAGGGGAGCTGATTTCACTGAAATACTTTTGGAAGAAACTAATTTATTTTTAATTCTAGATTGTGAAAGACTCAGTCCATCTCACTCAGTTATACAGTAGTTTTAAAATCTATGGCAACAAGCAAGAATACTTCAGATTTAAATGAAATTAACTCAGATGTAAACAAAACTAAAAATAAATAAATAAATAAATATATTCTAAATTAATATAAATTTTTATTTTTAATTTATTTACATCTGAGTTCATTTTGTTTAAATCCAAAGTATTTTTTCTTGTTGCCATAGGTTTTAAAACTACTGTAGAAAATGAGTTCAAATTATTTGCAGAGTCAAGAGATTTAACCAAAGACTTGGAGTGTGTAAACTCCCTGACAAAATACAAACTCAAAAAGTACACAATTCTATTCTGAGATGGCTAAAATTTAGATGCATAATGTTTGCTAAAGCATTGCAATATCTACATTTAATCCTTCTCAAGAAAAAATATACTGTAGTTTTCAAACCTTTTGAGGTAAACAAAAATGGTTCAGTTTAGAATGCATAGGTTTAGTCACACAACAAATTTCAACTGGAACCAGTTGAGGGTCAATTTACTCAATAAAACTTCCATTTATCTAGGTCTGGATTACAAAAATAGTCAATCACACAGTAAAGAATATAGTCAAATACCAAATCCCAGAAACAAGACAGCAAAAAAGTACACCATGTTCAAAACAAACACAAACCAGTCACATCCTGCAGCAATCTACATAAAATTTGATAATGATACTGTAACAAAAATGATATAAACAAAGAAAAAATAAGGTTTGGTCACAAAAGCAATATGTTCAAACAAAAAACAACTAATTTTTTGACAATCTTGATTATTTTTGGGACTCAAATTGAAAATAGTGGATTTCAACAGTGAATCCACCAAAATTTATTCAGTAAACTACAGCATTATATTCAATATATGTGCTTCTAAATCTGGACATTTATGTCTGAGAGATTGCTCAAATAGGATCACACACTTAAATAAAATCAATACCATGAAAATACTTTTCTTTTCTGTTTTAATATAATTTTTATTGTTTTTTTGTTTAAAATGAGTTTAACAAGTGAAGATAACTTTGATATTGTTGAGGAGAAATACCAGTAACTACTTCAAGCCCATGCTACTAAAGAAGGGAGTGTAACTGCCACGGCCCCCATGTACACCCAACTAAACTTAAGTTGTGAGGAGGCCAAGTTGTAAGTGTCACCAGGCCCAGCCATGGGTGACTTTTTCAACAGTCAGTATGTTGACCCCCAAGACCAGGCCCAACATGAGCTGTGCCACACTTTGGATTCTGGACAACTGTGGCCATATAGCCCAATCCAAGCATTGCTTGTCAATTTGGGCTAATTGAACCAAGCCCTGCCTAATCTGGGTCCCAGTATGCCCAGTGGACCCCATAAACAATGACTAGTGTTACAACATCTTTGGTTACTCCCTCTTGGGAAAGTAATTCCCTGAGTGATTCAATAAAAAATCATTAAATTGATGGCACTCTTATCAATTGACCATCTAATATGAGGATCAAATATTTCAAGTCCTAAGCTGTAAGGTCTTTCCTAATAAGGTGCAAGATTATATATTAAACCATGTAAAGTGTTTGGGTTGAGATTTAACAGGTAAAGGAAAGTAGGTACTGTTAGTAAAAGGACCTTTATGAGGCCTGCCAAAAACTTATATTTTGACACAAATTTTTCATTGAATTCACTAAACCTAAATAAACTATATAAAATAATGTGTTGAACAAATATTTATTTGTGAATAAAAGAGAATGTCAACGTTGGGATATTTACCATGGGAGTATTATAATATGAAAGTAGAGAGGTTATCCCTCATACAAAATAAGGATGATAACAAGCCAATTTCTTGTTGCCTGGCTATCTTCATTCAAATATCCTAGGTATTAAAACACTAGAAAATTTTAGAAAAATGAAGATCTGGTCAGGAATATATTTACTATGACTTTAAAGGTTAATTTCAAAAGCTATGTCTAAAAATTATTGTTCAAATTTTTAAAGGATTTAAAGATTGAAAAGTAAATTTAAAATATCAAAGAAAAAACCTGTAGATTGTGATTTGGGGAAAATCACTTAGAATTTTAGCTTAAAAGCTTACTCTTCTAAGGCCTTTATTTATAGATATAAAAACATGAGCCCTGGGGAGATCTTTGAAGGAAACAAAGGAGTTTAGGGTCAGTTGGAAACTGATGGCCCAGGGGAAACACATAGTAGTTGAAGTGGAAGTCTTGAAACTAGTAACCCAAATATCTGCAACTTCAGAGATAGGGAACACAGCTATTGCATAAGTAGCAAAAAGAGGGTAAAAATAACTTATTTAACAATAGGAATTATAAAGAATAACAAGGAAAACTGTGTGCACGCATGCAAAAGGAAAAAAAACAACCAAACCAAAAGAAAATCAAGGTAACAGTTTGATTAATTATAACTAATAAATTCTAAATCAAACCTAAGTTTGAACTTAAAACTTATAGTTTTAAAAAGCCTGCCCTTTTTGCAGGGCGCAACATAAGTGAAATGTTACCTGGACAAGCCCCATGACTGCCATGACGTACATGGACAGCATGTGGCTTGTCATGATACTATATATTCTTATATATTCATATCAATAAAAGTATCATTATCTTTTTAATTTTCCACTTTATCTTGTTTATTATACTTCCAAGAAGTATATATTCAACAGTGATAGCACAGGTAGATTATACACACTTACTCAACTTAAAGGAAAAATTACTCCAAAGAAAATAACCCAGCAGATGGCACTCCCCACTTGCTGGAGAAAATACAAAGTTCAGGATGCCCTACAAGATACAATGATTCAGCAATATCCTTGTACCTATCAAACAGTACAAGTTCCTAAGCACACAAGGAGCCTGCAACCCACCTCTAATCCAGTACATGCCTAAAATATCCAACATTGTAATTCAACATCTCTGCTCAGCATAAATTGGAATGTTCTCATAACTACACTGTGAAAACTCCAACTTCTGGATTCAAAGCACAAAAAACAAGTTAAAAAAGTGGGCTACCCCCATAGACTCTGGGGAAGTAAAATTGCTTTACAAGTTACCAGGGCTGCCTTCTGCTTTGTGAGCAACTGGTTCAAAAAATATCTTGCTCATAATAAAGACTGAAACATGTTCAAAATGCCTTCTTAGAGAAGTTTGCCATAACAGACTCTGATGTTGTGATCATGACAGAGCTCAGAACTTTTAAAATGACAGGAAACATTGATGAGTACATTGCAGAATACAAAGACATACATTATTGAGCTCCCAACACCTTCAACTTTTGTGAGTCTGGACCACGTCTGGACTTCTAAAATTGTCTCACCACACACATCAGACTTCATTTTGATATGAGCTGCTTCAAGAACCTTCAATATGTATTCTTAGAAGAAAAGCAAGCTGCTCAGAAATTTGACAACCTGCATATAACCAATAAGCAAAAGGAGAGTCCCACAGCAAGGAAAGACTATTGACCTAACAAGAAAAACAACTGATTCAATAACACCCACTCTTGAGGCGGAAATTGTAAAGCTCAGGTTAACCAGATGAGTACCAAAAATGCAGCCAAAGAGGTTTAAGCTCAGGGGAGTGCTTAGGTGAGCTTCCCTCCCTCACATTGAAAGACTTGTACAGGGACCAAGACGTGAACTCAATTACCATGATCCAAGTACCCTTCAGCAATCCTATACTTTTTACCATCCAAACAGGAAATAACTCCTCACTTATCCTTTCTGCTTTTGCAGATATCAGGGCATAGCACTATTTGACACTGGAGCAGACCAATTCCTTTTTGAAAAAATATTTTTCAACCTCATGAAACTAATCAAAGTCCAAATTAATATAAAGAGAGTTATCATGGCAGATAACAGGAGCACACAAGTCACCAGGGAAGCAAAACACTTTTGTGCCCAAATAGGAGATATACAGACTACACTTAGTGGCTCAGTCATACCAATCCTCAAAAACAATGTAGTACTTGGTCTGGATTGGATAAGAAAGACCAAACCTCATATTGACTGGGATAGTGCTACCCTCACTATACAACAAGGTGAGGAGCATCACCAGGTGTATCCAACACTCATTGATGCTCTCATGAGAGACCACATATTTGTAAAGGTTACTAAAACAGAATACAAAAAAGACGCTGGTAAGATTGATTAAAATACCTGCACATACAATATCATCAATTTTAATAATTGTAAGTATCAATTGAACAGGACCCAATACAAAAATAACTTGTCCAAGAGTTCCCTTTGGTATTCCAGGAAAAACTGCTAGGCTTACCACCTAACAGAGGTATCCAGCACAAAATTGTCATAAAGGGAAGTGTACCAAAGATACAACCCATCTACTGATTGACACCACAAGAAGATGATATATTAAATGAATACCTAGATGAGACCCTGAAGAAGGGGCTTTTTGACCATCAAAGTCTCCCTTTGGCGCAGCAGTCTTCTTTGTAGCTGAGAAATAAGGAGGTTTACGTCTTGTCACCAATTACAGAACACTCAACAAAGTCAAAATTAAGAGCATGTATCCCCTGTCAGAGTAGCTTTTATAATGCCTGGTATTGCCCGTCCTAATTGCAAAGCTGGGAAGTCAGTAAAGCAGTTAACTAAGTTAACCAAGATGACAGGTTTAAATTAAACTGTGGATTGAAAATGGGTCACTACTGCTCCAGTTTGTCAGAATCATTCAATTACCCAATGCAACTTGACATTGATAAATAGATATAATCTGGGGGTCACTTGATACCACCTTGTTTATCAGAATGGTTGATAAAAATTAATCAAACAAGGATTTTTTGCTTTCTGGACAAAGTACTCTTTGGATAATGGAACAGAATAGCAGTCATGAATCCAGGTAGTATTGCTGAGTCAATAATTTTGGTACATATTAGAAAATTTCACTGTTCAAATATACAAGTTGAGTCCTGCATAAAATTACTCAATAACTTAAAAATATCTCCTGGTCTAACATTATTTAAAATGCATCATTTAGTGGGTCTACTCTACTACATTCCTTATAACCTGACCTTGAATCAGATTTTAACTGGAATATGGGTCTGTACTTTGGGCTCTTTGTCATTGGTGCTGCCTAATGTTACTCTGATGCCTTTTAATCTTGGCGTCTTTTCTGAAGAGTTCAAATCTGAGACAGTTGTGACCTCTCAATTTCCAGAGTTCTATGCTGAAGACACACTAATTCTTTTGCAGAAAATTTATCTGGGACTCCTTTGGTTGGTTTTAATCATCTTTTTAAACCCCAGTGTTTCTTTTAGAAATTTTACTAAACAGTATATGAAGTTTTGGTGGTGGCTAATCATTAACTCCTTATGTGTCTGGGTGGTTATTCATCACCACTTGGAGACCTCTTAATATTACCTTGTTATTTCTGTCACATCCTCTGCTCCTTATTGATGGCCTCTTTAATGCTTTAGGAGTATCACTGTTGTGTTCTGAGGTGCAGCACAAGCACATAACGAGGAATCATAACCTTAGGATTGGTTTTGTACTAAGCCTTGGGCTAGTCAGCAGAGAAGGTGAAAGGGTTACCTTGTGTTCCTGAATAGTTAAATATCTGCTAGGCAGGGCTAGAGAGAGGTGCCAAAGTACTGAAAGACACAAGGACAAAAATTTGAATAGAACTTAAATTTTATTGGTGATAAAGAAATTTCTAAAATATTATTCTGTGTTACCACAAAACACTATTTGGACAGTGGGATTACTTGCCACAGACATGAGTGGAGCAAGTGAGTTGTGCAGAGTGAGAAATACAAATATCTGAATTTCTATCTTTGGAAATCAACCCATTTCAAGGGACAAAAGCAAAATTAAGAGATTTGTCATCAAAAGAATCCAACAAAGGAAAAATGAAAAGTGTATCATTTTTTGCATTCACAACAATCATAGTGTTTCAAAAAGATTCATTTAACAGCAGCATACCATCAAATCCATGTTAAACTGGAAGACATCCTTAAAGACAGCATTCAAAACCAAATACAGCTCATTTGAGTGTGTAGTCCTCAATTTTGGCATGAAAAACGCTCCCAGTACCTTTGTGACCTTCATAAACAAAGTGTTTAAGGACCACTGTGGCGTCCTGTTCCTAGGAGGTCACCAAGGTGTGTCCTAGGTCAAAGTCAGTGTCAGGAACCCATCTGCTAGAAAACATACCACCAAGATGATGTATGGCCGTGGAGGGATTCAAATTAGTAACCAATATGCCAATGGGAACAGATACCATTCCCATGTGGAATATCTCCCCAAGTAAGTGATATCTCCTTAAGAAGGGATTGAATCTTCCAAAGAAGAAGTAGGCTCCCAGGTAGCTGATCAATAAAGCCAAGGCCAAGGGATGGAACAGTGTAGGTGTTGGAGCTTTGGTGTTGTCCATATTCATATGCTTTTTATCTGTAACAGGAGGAACTGGGGACAAGGGGGTGACAGTGTACCAGATGCCTGGTATCACGCGGTGCTAAGACTTACCAAGATACTGGGGGGAGTGAAGGAACTAGAATCTGCTCTAGTTTCTAGAAAAACACTGGCTGCAAAGGCCTGCACCAGGAGTAACCAAACCAACCATTTATACACAAATAGCTCCCATTGGGGGGACTTGGTAATTTTCATGGCTATTGAAGTGAAGGTGAATCAAGAACAAGTAGGTGTCAAGTTAGTTTAGGAAAAGACTTTATCAACTAAACAAAATAAAATCATGATAAAATGGAGTTGTATATAGGGTATCAAGGACTTAAAAATGAAGCTTCCAGGGGAATGGGGTAAACCTTGGGGAATTTGGGGAAACCTTGGCAGGAGTGGCTTTCACTTAAAACAACATAAAATTTATTTAAAATATCCAAATAACCCTTGATGAACCTCTCAAACAGCTAGATGTAATTTACCCTAGCTGTTTGAGAAGTTACAGCTTAGGGAAGCTTCTGGTGGTTGTAATAACCACCAGAAGAAGATAAATAACTTTTATTACTTTGGTCCAAATAAAGTACAGAGCTTAGGCTACCTATAGCCTTTCCATTGGCAAAGGCAAAAGCAAATTGGCAACAGCGCCCATGTTGATATTAAAAATGTCAACACTTTTAATGTTGACACTATAGTAAAGTGATGACCTGGTTTTACATAATGTTGTCTCCTGGATGTCAACACTTTTTTAAGTAACAGTACACTTTACCCTGAAAATTTTTAATGTAAAATATTTTTAAATTATAATTATACTAAAATGACCCCAGAGAGTCCAAAAATGCAATAAAAATTACCATAAGTAATAAGAATAAGGAGATATAAGCAACTATTTTTCAGTTTACTATGTAAATTACACTCTTTATTATAAAATTATTTTTTATTCCCTTAAAAATTAAAATTCCAATGAGCCAGAAATAAAGATATTTAATAGATAATAAATACAAAATATGAAAAATTCTATATTTAATTTATTATACTTTTTATAAGCACAACTGAAAATATCTCATAGCTTAAAGATAAATTAACAAAATATAAGGTATTTCTTACTAAACCACATTAAAACTGTATCTGAAACTTACCATTTATACCTAAAAAAATTAGTACACTATAAAAAATTAAAAAATTAAAAGTTCAAAAGTAAAAAATATACAGTCAAAGCAAGGTTTATTAAGCTAATTAAAGCCACCAGCAAGAGCAGTGACAACATCCTCAAGGTACTTCTTAATCTCCGCCACCTTGTACTTTTTCTTTACCACCTTCTGAACGTCCTCCTGGTAGTCCTGCTCCTTGGACTTTTGCTTCTCGGGAGCCACCCGGTTGGCCAGGTTGCAGAACTTGGAGACAGTCTGGGCCTGCTCCTCCTGTAGCTTAGAGAAGAACTTGTTATATTTGGGGGTTGATGCAAACTTCACCTTCAGGTGCTTGTGTCAAACCTCAAGGCTAGAGGTGGTCTTTATCTCCCCCCTGAGGCAGGTGCCTTGACAGTTCCAAGGGGCATTGGCCCTGCTCTTACCTCTCCGGGCAGTCACCTTCTTGCCCACCCATTGGCGCTCAAAGTAATCAAGTAACCTTTGAAGATGGTGGAGTGCTTCTTCACGTAAGCATTCTCCAGGAGGGCCTCAAAGCCAAGCCCAGTATGCTCCAGGGGCACAAAAGCCAAGGCAGCAAACTGAGTCAGGGCAAAGCGGCACTTCCCCTTACCATTGTTAAGATACTTCTTGAAAAGGTCCTTCTCACTCTTGAGATTCTTGATGAGGGCCTGCCTAAAATGGAAGAAGCAGCCCTGGACTTCTCCATCAAAGGTGGCCTCAAAGGCTCTGAACTGAGCTTGCTTGAAGTCCATTATGATAACCTTTGGCCCAAGTGAGCGCGCATGAGCTAGCTGCTCAGCGGCCAGGGTCAACTCATCCTTCTCAGCGGAGGAGGGATTTGCCCTTGTGGCGTGAGTGGGAGGGGGAGCTGGTTAGTGGGAAGAGAGCTCAAAGCATCCTGGACAATCTTGAAGGCTCTGGTGTAGACTTCAGTCTTGGCACCAGGAAGGAGAAAGAAGACAAGGGGGATAACCTGGTCATTAAACTGCCCATGCAGGACCCAAAGCTGCTTGAATAGGGAGGGACAAGTAGCAAATGTGCTGTCACACAGCCAGGTGGTAGCAGTGTTCAGCTGCTCCAGGTTTTGGGTTGTGGCATAGGCTACAATCCTATCCTCCACTTCCTGCCCATTGTCATGGAGCAGGAACATCTCATCATCCTCTGTCTTCTTGAGAGCATCTGTGAGGATAAGATCCTTGATGTTGGTGGCACTCCGGGCCATGGGGTTTGATGCTTGACGCCTATCACTTACAAACTTGACCAACTGATTGTGAGTTGGAACCCTCTTCAAGTTGGTTGGGGAGAGGTACTTGCAAGAAAGCACGGCCAGCTGAGTGGAGGAAAGGTCCTTGGAGGTAGGCATAATCTGCACAAGGTACCATTTGAGAAGGCAGGCAATGGTAGTGTTGGGCATGATGCAGGTATGCTTGCCCTTGATGGTTTAGACCAAGTCCCAGCGCTCAGTGTTGAGCTGCACTGGGCAGGAGCGGTCCTTGCAGATGTAATGTCAGCTCTTGAAGCCTCAGTTGGCATTGTTGCAAGAGAAAATATACCCATTGGCCACCATGGCCAGCCCACTCTTTACGCTCATGATTTGGAAGTATTTGGGCAAGGAAGAGGGAACCTTGAATTTGCTGTCAACGTTGCAGATGTTGTGGGCCAACAGAGGGTCCCAGGGGCCAGCAGGAGCATGGCAGAAGCCAGGGAAGTAATTATGGCAGGGCTTTGAATCATTCCCAGATGAGCTTGAAGGGGGGAGTTTGGTGGGGGAAGCAGAAGGGGGCTTTTTGTGGCGCTCCTCATGTGCAGGAGACTTATCTTTGGGTGGGGACTTTTGGGCTGAGCGCTTCTTCTTGGTTGGCTCCTTATCAGAAGCCAAGTTGTAAAAACAGTGCTCTGTAAGAGGGCCATTAGATTCCTCTCCCCCAGTGGAGTGAGCAGGACTTTTCTCAGGAGAGGGCTCAGGGGAGGGCTTTGGGGATGGTTTTGGTGTGGCCTTCTTTGATGAGACAGGCTTCTTTTTGGTGCATTTGGTTGGCTTTGAAGTAAGCTTGGTTCCTTTGGGCTATTTAGAGGTTTTTTTGTCCTAAAATAATGAGTAAATGGTTTAAAATAAGGCAATATATGTAAAAAACAAACAAAACAACTTAAAAAGTATAATACATAAAAAGTAAATCTTAGATGGTTTTTATTGGCATTTAAAAGTTAAAAAATACTTGTATAGTCTTTATTTTTTATAGTTTTAAATAACAAGTTAAAAGTTAAGAGAAATATGTAAAATTATTATATTTAGATATAGATTTTATTTTAAAAATTAAAAAAAAATATGAAAGAGCAAAGTCAAAAATACCACATATCAAAAAATGAGATGATTTTATAATGTAAAACATAAAGTTCAATATGATAAAGATGAAAAGTGTTGACATTATGAGTGACAATTAGTAAAAAAAAGATGAATTCTCACTGTTGATTACAGTAGTTGTAGACATTATTTTTGACAACATTGTCACTATTGACATTTTTTAAAAAAAAATACTATGTTTTTCATAGTACGCCTAATTAAATTTACGCAGGCTAGCAAAAATTAACTGTTTTCTGTGTATTTTTGCTTACATAATAAAATAAAAAACATATGAAAATAAGTTAAAAAAGTATCAAGTTTCTTTATTCTTTTATTTAAAATAATATTTGGGCAGTGGTAATATGATATTTTACCATTTCATATATAAGAAGTTGTTAATAAGTTGTTGGTAGATATTGAAAAGGGTAAAGTGTTGACAACATCACTTACGACATTCTTTATATGAGGTGACATATTAATTTAAGCTTAATTGTGCCACTCTAATTTGCTTAACTCCACCCTGGCAGATGATCACAAGCAAATAAACAACATTTCTGAGTGTTGACATTATTTTTAATAATAAATTCTATAGTAACTTACATAGTAACTCACACTTAAATTATTGGATTGGTGTTAGCCACCAATCCACTTAATATATTAAAGCCAGAATAAGTGTCACATATATATTTATAAGATGAACATTTCAACAATAAAATGTATGTGCACTGTATTTTTCAATATAATAATTCATTAAAAAATTTAAATGCACACTTAATTTATTTGTTGTAGATGTTTCAGTTTTGTTATTAAAAATAAGTAATGCTTAAAAAGTGTCAACATTGACACTTTTACGTCATGAAAACAAATAAAAAATAAACTAATTTTTATTAGTAAAAGTTAAGGAAAAATCTGGTTAAATGAGTTTTTTATTAAGCTTAATATTAAATTTTGTTGAGATGACCACAATTTTGTTGTGTTTTCTGGGTTTGCACCCTTGAACGCTTTAAAAAAAGAATTAAGCTAGCGCAACTAGCAAAAAACATAGGAGATTTAGAGTTTTGAGTTGACAGTGGCCATGTGGATAAAGTGTTGACATGGGTGCTGTTGCCAGCAAATTTGCTATTCACATCTTTGAGCAGAAAATCTGATTGGCTACAATCCTGATTATTAGGTAAAGTGTAATTTAAATTCAAATTTGAAACACTAACTTTATCTAGGTGACAGCTAGGCTGGAGCAGAGACCCAGTTTAATCCCTGTTGTGGAATCAATGTATATTTCCATAATTGAGGATTCACTATTACCAGGTAATAAGAACTTAATAAACAATTTAATAACCCATTTTTAGGATCACAAGGAGCTTTAAATTAGAAGAAGGAGTACAGGCAATATACAATCCTTGAGAATCATTGTTGATGTCAGGAAATACTGAAAAGTTGTTCCTGACAGCCAGGGACTGGATGGGTTGGGGTTGTTGTCCTCAGAGATACTTGTTCTATGGAAAGACCAAAATTGAATTATATAAACACTTCAAAAGGGACTCATCATTCCCCAATCATCATTGGTGATTAATAACTAGGGAAAACGTACTTCACAGCAATGCATAGGCTACCAAAAAAGCTCCACCATCTAGGGGGCTGTTTTCATGATAGTCTTCAGTACAACAATATCCCAGATTTCAAGTTTATTTTCACTATGTTACTCATTAATTAACCAGGAGTTTTCTATGACTAAAAAGACTAAAGTTCTGCCTTTTCTTATCCTCTTGACTATCTCCAAAATTATTGCTGAGCAACTTGGGTTATTGATGGTATGTTCAAAGCTACAGATAGATGTTAGCCTTTCCAATGTACTCTACCTTTTCCTATGCAAGATCACTAAAGACTACAATAGAATAGAACTTTAAAGATGATTACATTTATTAAGACTGGAGTATAATCTAGCCAGCGGCTACAATCTATCCAGGTGTAACTAAGAACTTGTTGTCATACTTTCAAGTGTCTGTATCTATATATAATGCAACAACCTTTGTTCTTGTCCTTTCAGACATTTATCAGTGGCTAACTTTGCAATAGGTATATTTTTGCTGGTTATGTCTATCCTGATTGACTGTCCTTGGCATGTGTGCTGCTACTGGTCTTTATAAGGCGTACTTGGAACTTTAGCTACAGTCTACACTCTTCTTGAGCTAGCCTACTGGTGATTATTAACTGGCTACACCTTCATGCACCTCTGATGGTACTAAGGTATCACCCTTCTTGTTGGTTGATGCTTAGGTATATTCCCAGCTCTATATTCCTACTTTGGAAGGTTAAATACTGGTATTCCTTTTTCCTTTTCTGGTTTTAATCAGTTATCCTTTTCTGGATGGTGAGCCTTCTGCTTATTAATATGAGGGTTCAAGTTGGGTATTATACACCGTATAATAGCTGACTTGATCCAGTATCAACATAAAAATTATCCGCTGTGTAATGGTGACCCAAACCAATAAGTAACTAATTATCTGCTAAGTAATACCAATTTAAACTTTGTATTTAATAGCCTTCCATACATCATTTGTTTGATATACACATATATGCATTTTAGGCTGGGTGGGGCTGAGTTGATACAACATCTAGTAGGATGGAAGAAGATATATACAAATGATGATCTATTGATTACACGCCGTGTAATCAGTGATAATTAATATATTGCATGACAATTATATACTATATAATAACCATATAAATTATAACAAACTCGTGATTATACAGTATATAATCACTACACTTAATAAAATAATAATATACTGATAAATTGGCATGTAACTGATAAAGATTTGTGTGCAATTATTAGCCTGATCATTTGTGGTCAATCAGCCTAATCTCACAATCATTATCATTAGGGATGTTATCTGTCATAAAAAGAGATAATAGGGGTTGAGATAGCCTTTATTAATTGAAGGAAGATCCCCTTATAACCCTTATGATTTTTCACCGTTTTGGAGTTATTTTAAACAGCTACTCCTTCAGAAATGACTTCTTAACAATTTAGAAGACATATGGTTACTACAAACCAACCAGACGTGTAACCATTAAGATGCAGATCCAGTACCTAACAAAGATCCCACTTGCAACCAAAAGATTTCCAAAAGACCCATCAACTTTCCTGCTAGCCTCCTTCTTATGGTGTCCTTTTCCCAATGTTTCTATCTTTATAATGGCTTCCTTCAAAAGCTTTAACCATTGTCAATTACTTTTTCTATAATAAATTAATCTTAAATACTTATTTTCTTAAAAGCTTAAAGTATTAATTCACTGTTTTCTTGCTTATGCTTTAAGCTTTTGGCTCCCAACCAATCATATTCATCAGAAAACATGCCACAACTCAAATAATGAATGCAGAGCGCAAAACTGAACCACTTCTGAAGTTCAACCGGAATCCAACTAGGAAATCTGTTTTCATCACTCAAACTTCTCAAAATGTCCACTCTTTGAGCACAAAAACGTTAACCAGATCACTGTTCCAGCACCAGTCTCTCCTGCATCCATCCTTAACCAATTTAATTAGTAGAATACTATTTGAATTTTTCTTCTTGATCCTATTCTGTGCTTTTGCCATATATTCACTCTTATAGTGTCAAAACAGCAGGCTCTCTCTGTCAACAAGGTTTCAAGTAAGCAGGTTTATGACCTGCAACCTGATTATCCAGTCACTTGAAGCCAGACTAGGAAGTCAACTCATATTGTCAAATCCAATAATATGAACAAATGATGATCCCTTACGGTGGATACCTCATTTTGGTGCTTGCCTCATTATCAGGATCAAGTCACCCCCTTCTCCCATCCAGCTGTGTGATCACCAATCTTGTTCCTACTATCCATGACTCACATTAACTATATAATCATTATCTCTCAATAAAGAATGTTATCTAGTTTCCAAATATTTTTCCCCTTGTAACTCTGTTAAAACAGCACAGTTACAACATTGGTAGCAGAAGTAGGTTTTCCATCCTACTTTTATTCCCCAAAATTCCACCTGTTGTCTGTACTTATTGCAGCCAACAAATCCTTGATAGAATCATGTCTGGCCTCCCCCTAGACTGGACTCCATACACCCCTGGTGCCAAGATACCTGATAGTTTTTTCCTGTTCCAGAACATGGTGATCCCACTGCCCGCCTTCAATGCCATGTCTGCACAAGGGTTCTTCCAGACAGCCGCCACCATTCCACAACCAGCTGACAAAAGCACCATGCCCGCCTACGTAGCCCAAAGACTCCAAAGCGCTGCCTTGGAACCTTTTGCTGGGGCCAACAACAACGCCGCTGCAGGGATCCAATCTACACAGAACAAATTGGCGCAAGTGGAATGCCCCACACGCTTTTGAATTGCAGAGATATCCATTTGTCTGACCCACAATTCAGGTACTTGGTGCAACAAGTGGCACAAAAAACATACCAAGAAGAACTGGGATACCTTCAAACAAGACTTCTTGGCAAGATTTGTGCTTAAGGACACCACGCTCATGATCATATGTCAAGTAAAGAACTTAACCCAGACGGGCACTGTGAAGGAACTCACCCGCGCCTACAAGGAACTCTAACTACGCACACCCTCTGACATGGCCTGTGATACCCCAGCCACACACCTCATGTACTATGACGCACTCAAGTTGCATGTAATGAGACACTGAACCTGGACCAGGTGACTAATCTACAGAGTATGTATTGCAAGGCAGAGAAAGCAGAACAAACATCCAACGCTCTTCACAAAGCGCAAACTGGAAAACAAGAGAGACCCAAAGACTCTCACACAGGCGAGCGCTCCACTCAACCACCCCCAGGAAACAACAGAAACAACACAAACCATAAACCCACAGGTTCAAATGGACATGGAAGTTGGAATAATGTCCAGTCAAATTTTACACATTTTTGTATCACTGCCACACAGGGCAACCAAGACAAGGGAAAAGTCTGGGGAGAGCATTAAGCAAGCCAAGCTCTCTCTTCATAACTCCTGACTTGCCCAATGATGAGTACTAACCCAAGGATGTGGACCAATGCCCAATGATCCAAGTACACTTGGAAGACCTGGTACTATACACCATTGTCAGACATCCCAATAAATTGATGTCTTACCTGTGAGAGAGGGGGGCTAAACTAACTAAGTTTGGCTCCCATCCCAGCAAAACAAACCACCAGGATGCCGCCCAGTGGAGGACTGGAACAGCCACTCAAAAGGGAGACCACAAGGAGGACACAGGAGACAACTGAGGAAAGTAGGCGTTCAGCGCCATCAGCGCCAACCCAGTGAGCAGCCAGGGGGTACGGGTGGGGGCAAAAGGGGGCGCCACAGACGCGCGCAGGAGTACCGAGTTGCTCTTCTCTAAGCCTAGAGGGGGGACATAGGCACCTCCTTGCTTGCCGGAGCGGAAGAAGCATGGTCAAGGACCTCCAAATCCAAATCATCACAGGTCAGACTCTTCACCACAGCCTCCCCAGAATAAAGGAGACTTCCGGGCAACCTCAGGAGGCTAGAGGGGGCCGCGCTTGCAAGTTGAGCTGAAGAGGAAAGTCTGGACCACAGGTCTGGAGAGGTAGACCACAAGAGGAGCAAAAATGGGGCCAACAAAAATACCACAAATTTGATGACTGGGAGTATCATTTCTGAATTCTCCTCAAAATTTGGGCAAGGTAGGGACTTTTTTTTTTAGGTAAATGGGTAGGATTAACACAAGTAGGGGGACCCACAGACAAGAAAAGGGCAGAAACAGCAGTGGGAAACTTGGTGGTGAACTCGGGTGCCTTTACAAGGGCCAGGAACAAAAGCGTGTTTGAAATCAAAGAATTTAGAGAAAAAACAAGGCAAAAGTAGATTTTTATATTGTATTTAACTAGAAAACTTAGTTTCAAGCGTAGCGTTCTCAAAGCAAAAGCAAAAAGCAAACTGCTATACACTGAGGTATGTTTCAAGGGTTCCAGAAGAGGGACCGGGTTCAAAACGCGGGGGCTAAAGGTAAGGGGCAAGACAACGACTAACACTTTAAAATTCTAGATGATGGGGAACTCAAACAGAAGTCCAACTAACCAATACAATTTGAAAATTAAGTGTGATAAACTTCAAACTTTTAATAAATTGAAAATTGACAAGCAGGGGACTCAAAGTCCCCTGGCCTTGTTAAAAGGGGTGAGATTGACAGATATTGGTCAAATGGCTTCCAATGTAGCATTTGATTGGGCAGAGGAGAATTTTTGCTGGCCAGGGCCAGGGGGACTGGAAGGTTCCAGTGTAATTTCCGCAACTCCCTCTGATTGGCTGGAAGGTAATGCAAGCATTTCAGATCTAGTTGACTTTGTAGTTGTTGATGTGGCCCCATTTGATTGGGCGTTCCTAATTGTCTTTATAAGCGGACAATACCATGCCAATAAATAGTCCAAATTAACTAGCGTTTCTTCCCAAGCTGGAGCAACCAGAGCCAGGGGTCCTGCAGGATATTCCAACACAAATCTTTTATCCACTGTGTGAGCTAAATCACTGAGGGAATTTAGTGGTTTTGTTGGGCTTTGTGCAGTCTTTTTTGTGCAACGAGGAAATACAGTCCTATCCAAAGTCAAAGGGGGCAGTGAATTTACATTACCCTTTCTGTTTTTGCAGTTACACAGGCTTGGCACTCCTGGACTCAGGCGCAGATCAAACCCTAGTCAACAGCAGCTTTGTGGATAAGTTCAAGCTATCCACTAATCCTTTGCAGATTAAAAACGTGATTTTGGATGATGAACATCACATTGCCGTAACAAGGGAAGCTGCCCCCTTCTCTGTCATGCTCAAGAACCTGCACTCCACCATCCAAGTCCCCGTCATTAACTTTCCAAAGTTTGGAATTTACTGGATTGGATTGGTTGCAAAAGAACAACCCTCACATAGACTGGGCAACCTTGGTATTGACCATCAAACGTGAAGGTGTCAACCACCAGATCTACCCTAGCTCAGTGGATCAACTCCTACATGCCCACGTCTTTGTGCACATTACAGAGACCCTGGAAAAAGGAAAACCTGAAGACAATCAACTGGGACTCCTGTCAGTACAAGATCATACACTTCAAAGATCACCAGGATACCTCCACACCTCAGGATTGCAAAATTGTGGCCCACCATCCAGAAATCTTCAAGGAGGCTTTACCTGGGTTACCCCCGTAAAAACATATAAAACATTCTATTAAACTCAAAGGAGCTGTACCCAAAGCACAGCCTATCTATTGTCTTATCCCAAATGAATACAACGCCCTATGTACTTACCTCAAGGAAGCATTGGAGAAAGGACTTATCTGCCCTTCACAATTTCCCTTTGGGGCTGCTGTATTCTTCATGACCAAGAAGAATGGTACTCTGCATCTATTCACAGACTACCAAGCCCTAAACAAAGTTACCATCAAGAATTTTTACCCACTACCACTTATTGACATTCTCTTTGATGCCTTGGGCGGAGCCACATTCTTCTCCAAGATTGACCTAACCGCAGGCTACAATCAGATCTGTATTAAGGAGGAAGACATCCCTAAAACAGTGTGACAGTCTACATGTTTGATGGTTTGCAGACGGGGCTTATGTTGGCCAAGTGGAATTTAGTGACTGTTGTTGAAGAAAGCTGGCTGAAGGACCAGAAGATGATGGTGAAGAACTGGTGATCTGGAGAAATGAGCCAAGATTTTGCCAAATTGATTTGCCAAAGTGAAAAAATGTAGAATTTTTTGCCTTTGTTTAGTAGTAAAATCAAGAAGGAATGTGGATAAAAATGTGTGGGTAAGATATTTATTTATTAAGTTCCTAGGATAGATGAAAGTATGTTACTATGAGAGCTGGATACAAAGTTGTTTTGATGGAATGCCTTCCTTGGATTTTACTATATTTGTAAAATATGGGGAAAACGTTGAAGAGGTTCAAAAAGAACAATTTAAATAGTAGAATACTATTTAAATTGGTTCAGGTTGATGCAGGAAAGACAGGTGCCAGAATAATGGACTGGTTAACGCTTTGGTGCGCAAAGAGTTGTCAATTTGAGCGGTTTGAGCTGTGGAAATTATTTTCATTGTTGAATCCCGGTGGAACTTCAGAAATGGTCTATTTCTGCGCTCTGCATTCATTGGTTGAGTTCTGGCAGGTTTTCTGATGAAAATGATTGGTTGGAAGTCAAAGGCTTAAAGTATAAGCAAGGAAATAGTGAATTAATACTTTATTTTTTTGAAAAAGTAAGTATGTAAGCTTAAGTTATTATAGAAAAAAGTGAGCGGCAATGGTTTAAGCTTCTGAAGAAAGCCATTTTGAAGGCGGAACCGTTGGGAAAAGGACACTATAATAAGGTGGCTGTCTGGAAAGTTACAGGGTCTTTTTTGAGGGTCTTTTCTGGGTCTTTCTGGGTCTTTGACAGGATCTTTCTGAGGCCTTTTGAGTTTCTGCCAAGAGGTTTTTGGAAGCCTTTTGATCACCAGCAGGAGCTTAATTGTACTCATACAAGTGGAAAAACAAGGCCACTGCAGCTATAAAGAGAGCTGAAGCCCACAATAACAGAGCAGGAGTCCAAGAATAAGAAGCTGGATCCTAAGCGCAGCGCTGGAGTTTAAGTTTAAGGTGCCGGAGTCCAGGTTTAAGGAGAAGGAGTCCAAGTCTAAGGAGCAGAAGTTCAAGACTAAGGTGCAGGAGTCCAAGACCAAGTACAAGAAGTCCAAGATATTGTTGGAGGACTCCAAGTATTTGCAAATCCAAATTGTTTCCTTGACCCCCCCATGCCATATACCAGAAGGTTTCTAAGGGGATCTTCCTTCTGAGAGTAAATAAAAGCCATTTTGACCCCTATACATATTTCTGAGATACATTTCCCTTACAAGAGAATGAAAATCTCTTCCTGCCGGTCCCTGGCTATGATCCAGGACACACTTTGGGGACTGGTGGACAGGAATCCCAAAAACAGCCTTCTGTACTAAGCACAGCTTGTAAGAGTGTGTGGTCCTCAATTTTGGTATGACAAACACCCCCTCAACCTTTGTGACCTTCATGAACAAGGTGCTTGCCCCTCACATAAACAAGCATGCCCTAGTCTACCTGGACAACATTATTGTCTATAGCCCCTTGGTATAGCAGCACCACAAGGACTTAGAGGCAGTCTTTGCTACCCTGGCACAACACAAGCTGCTGATCAAACCCTCCAAATGCCAGTTCTTCCGCAAGCAACTGCCTTTCCTAGGACACATAGTCTCAAAAGACAGCATCAAACCCGACAGTCAAAAGATACAGACCATCTTCAGGATGCCACTACTCAAGGACAAGTCAGAACTCTGCACATTCCTAGGGATGGTGGCCTATGTACACTGCTTCATACCTGAATGTGGAATCTTGACGGCCCCCTTATCTGCCATAACTGGTGCCAAATCCAAGTTTGTGTGGATCCCCCAATGTGACCTCTGTTTTAGACGCCTCAAAGAGAAACTCACAACAGCACCTATTCTGCAATACCCCAAACGTGACGGGGAGTACCAAATGGAAACCAACGCCTCAGACACATTCATTGGGGGAGTACCACAAATAAAAAACAATGATGGTTTCTTCCTGCTCATAGCCTATAAATCATAAAAGTTGACAGATGGCAAGTGTTGATATCCTATTCACAACAAAGAACTGTTAGCTATTGTACACTGCCTAGTCAAATGGCGCTTGTGGTGAAATAGTTATGAGCTATGACGCTATTTACCAGCTTCTATTGGTCAGTCTAATCTATAGGGCTTATCTGTTGTCTATAAGATGCTATAGGCATTTCCTGTCATCTATACAAAGCTAAAGGCTTTTTCTGTTGTCCAGACAAGTCTAAGAATCAAATATGTCAGCCAGACTATTCAACATGTCACATCTGTTGCTCAGATGAATTACAAGTGATCTGTTAAACTGTCTGTTCCATAATCTGTCCAGATTATGCCCAATTTGCCACAATTGCTTTTGTAACAACCAGTTGCCAACTGACGCTGCTGATCTAACTTACAACTACTCTTGTTAGTTGTAATCTCCACATGAAACTGTAGCAACTAACTTGATTGATCATCAATATTCCATATTGTTGATCAACATTTCAGTTGGCTATCATCTCACAAATGCCTATCTAATCTTCACTTGACTTATTTAATAAATTAGAGACCTTTTATTGTAAACCAAATTGTGAGATTAGACTGGTTGACCACAAATGATCAGGCTAATCATGCACGCAGATCTTACTCAGTTACATGCCCAGTTATACGCCGTATAATTTCTAGTTTATTATAATAGATGTAACAATTATACGCCGTATTATCACTGATTGTCCCAATGTTATACAATTATATGCCGTATATTGCTTGCTATATTATAATTGATGTACTTATTATACGCCGCATAAACGTTAGCCAATATAGTGTATATCATTGATTACACGGCATGTAATCACAAAATCATCAATTGTATATCACCTATCCTACCCTACTGGACGTTGTATCAACTCAGCTCAACACAGCCTGATGGACTTATATGTCCATATCAAACAAGTGATATACCAGTGGCTAAGAAATACCGAGTTTGGATCAGTATTACACAGCGTATAATTGGGTCCCTTATTGGTTTGGGTCAGTATTACACAGCGGATAATCCTCTGAGTCACTAATGGATTGAGTCTGCTATTATATGGTGTATAATCCCTAATTTGATTCATTGCATTAATAAGCAGAAGGTTTGCCAACCAGAAAAGGATCACTGATTAATCCCTTTTCCCAGCGCAATAATAGGCGTGTAAGATACAGCCAATCAATAAATGACAGTAGGCTAGCTCAAGAAGAGCGTAGGCTGTAGCTGAAGTTCCATGGACGCCTGCTAAGGCCAGTAGCATATCACGTGCCAAGGACAGCCAATCAGGGTGGGCGTAGCCAGCAAAGATAGACCTATTGCAAAGGTAGCCACTGAAAACTGTCTTAAAGGACAAGAACAAGGGTTGTTGCAGTATATATTGATATAGACACCTGAAAGGACAAAAACAAGTTCATAGTTACACCTGGATAGATTGCAGCTGCTGGCTAGATTGTACTCCAGTATCAAAAAATGTAATTATATTCAAAGTTCTATTCTATTGTAGTCTGTAGTGCTCTTGCATAGGATTAGGTAGAGTACATTGGCAAGGCTAACATCTATCTGTAGCTTTGAACATATCAGTAATATCACAAGTTGCTCAACACAAATACTGTTGTTTCTCCTTTAACTTGGATAATTTACTTGTCAACTGCCTTTGCATAGTTGCAGACCTTGGGTATGTACAACCATGATAGCTCCTGTAAGCTATAAACAGATGTTGAGTTTGTATTTTCAGCACTTTTAATATAGAGACACCTAGGAATCATAAGTCTGCTGTATGCCACTTATAAATTCTGAATCCTCTTTTTCTCCTTCCTCAGTATCTGTTGTCTGTCTAGATTCTGACTGATTAACATACACCCATTCCTCTGCCAGCCCTGTTATGACTCTGTTGTCTTGTTGCCAACCAACAACTGAATCCTTCCCAAAGTATATATTGTCTATCTGGTATCTGACTGACTATTATACAATGACTCTGTATCCTGTCCTGTTGCTCTGTTGCCAACCAACACCTGAACCTCTTCTGCTGTTGTTAATACTATGATCTTCATATATTAACCATAGTCGGCAACTTCTCAGTTTTATGCTGGCAAGGCATATTCTGTTGTACTCCACCTTGCCTGGTGCTCACATATCCAAATACTGCTTAAGCCTGACAACCTGTTAGAGCAGTCACCACAGCGCTGTTATCTAGAGCAACAGGAAGAATTCACAGCACTGACCAACCACAAGTTGCTCATATATTTCAAAACTCAAGCAAATCTTTCCTGCCGTCAAGCCTGCTGGATGGAACTCTTTGAGAGATTCAATATGCTCATACAATACAACCTGGTCCAGAACTTTCCATGGCAGACGCGCTCTTGCGCCTGTACGTCCATGCCACAAGAGGAGAAAATGGGCTCAACCCAGACTGGCCCCTCTTGGTACTTCAGAAAAAAGATAAAGGCTTCCCCCTGGCACAACCAACATAAAAAAAGAAACAGTCATCAAAAACAAACACTTATTTGCAGACATTTATGGAACCTTGCATCAAAAAATGTCCAACAGAGCCATCATTCCTTATATCCCCACACATTGGCAAGTTAACACCATTCTAAATTACCATAGAGACCTAGGGCACATCAAAATTTGCCATCTATATGAATTCCTTAAACACAAGGCCTGGTGGCCAACCCTGTACTGTGACGTTCAAGAAGTCCTAGACCAATGTGAAGTATGCAAGAAATTTGCAAAAAGCAAAACCCCACCAAAATCAGTACTACCCATTTGCACGCAGCTACCCTTCAAGGTGTGGGCCCTAAACATTGTTGGCCCCATGCCAGGAAAACATAATGATAAGAAATACATCATCACCGCAATAGACTTTGCTCCACAATAGCCAGTATCCCAAGCAGTAAAGACACATACTGACAATGATGTGTGGCGGTTCATAGGAAAAGAAGTAATCAGCAAGTTTGAAAAGCCAGAACTCCTGATAACTGACAGAGGCAAAGAATTGACCTCTGAAGACAACAACTTATACCTCATCAAGAATGGGGTCAAGCACACCGTGACAACACCATACCACCCTCAGGCCAATGGACGTGTGGAGCGGCTAAATGGCAGCCTTGTGCAAGCCTTGGCCAAGATCACCGCCAGGAGACCTGAAGACTGGTATAAGCAGCTATCAACTGCACTGCTTTTATGCCAAACTCATGTGAACAGATCCACTGGGAAAAGCCCTTTTGAGTTGGTATATGGCACACAGCCCAATATCATTCAATCACTATCAGGACCCAAGCTGGAGATTCCAAGCAAGGTCCTCCCTTGTTCAGATCCCCAGGTCATAGAGGCCAATGGTGATCAAACAGAAAGAGAAAACAAGCGTCTTCAAAAGACATTTGTCCTATCTAAGACAGACACAAAGTTGGTGACAAAGTTTGGGTCATGAACGTTGACAAAAGCAAACTACAACCCAAAAAAGTAGGCCCAGCAATCATCCTAAAGGTAAACAAAAATAACACTTAACTTGTGCAAAAACTCAGGAAACGTGAACAAGACAAAATTCTCCACCATGATTGCCTGAGACCCTTCAAAGCAAGACAGAGACATTGCAAGACTGCCCTACCCACCACAGACTAACAGTTAGTCCAGTATGGCGCCCGGGCTCCTGACAACCTCCCTGATAACCTACCCCCATAGGAGGCAAAAATTCAGTCAGGGGGTGTTGAAACAGCAGTCTTGACCCGCCAGCAAGGTCCCAACCAAGCGGGTTTGTGACCCGCAATCTGATTATCCAGTCACTTGAAGCCAGACTAGGAAGTCAACTCAAATTGCCAAATCCAACAACATGAACAAATGATGATCCCTTACAGTGTATACCTTGTTTTGGTGCTTGACTCATTACCAGGATCAAGCCACCCCCTTCACCATCTCACTGTGTGATCAACACTATCAGGTTCCTGTTATCCATGACTCACATTAACTATATAATCATTATCTCTTAATAAAGAATGTTATCTAGTTTCTAAATATTTTCCCCTTGTAACTCTGCTAAAACAGCACAGTTACAACAATAGTAAAGTCCAAGAAAAATGTCCCATAAAACAGCTTTGTATCCTGATCTCATAAAAATACCTTTACCTGCCCTAGAAACTTAGTAATAAAGCCTCTTATATCCAATTTCTTTAAAATTCCTCCTTGATTTTACTACTGAAATAAAACCAAGGCAAAACATTTCACCCTCTGCTACCTTGTCAAATTAATTTGGCAAAATATTGTAACATTTCTCCAGACCACTTTGCTCTGTTCCTTCTTGTTCCAAGCTTCTTCTACCAATTCCTTCCACCTGAGCTTCTCTACCATGGTAGTCTCCATCAGTCAACACCTCAGACTCAGGCAATAATTCTCCACAAGTGAATCAACTTAGACTTGACCCCTATCATTAATATACACTTTAGGCCATCAGCAACAGACAATCCTCATGTCTTGCCAATGTTTTTACTGACTCAAGTGGTTAGCTTGAGCTTTAGACGCAAAGCAACCAACTTCACTTCCCAGAAACCTCTAAATCATCAAGTTCTGAAGCTGTTTATCCAGACAGCCATCTCAATGATGGTTCTGGGCATATCTAATCTTGCCTAGTAACTTCAAGACCTCCTTAAAGCTACTTGATAATTATGAGGAGAAACTTTACCCCTTCATCCTAGGTAAGGTTAGCTACTTGCATACTTACTCTCCTCAATTGTCACTACTTACCCACTATTTTAAAGCATGTGCCAAGACCCAATTCATCAGCATTCCTCTGCTAATGTGAGAATTGTGGGGCAGGTTAGTAGGAAATAAAACCAAGCTCTCAACTACAATAAAAATTGCAGTTTCAGCAACAACAAAAAGGTTGCCACCAAGAATTCCTGGGAGGCCAAAGGGGGGAAGGAATCAACTGAACACCAAGAGCAACAGAAAAAACCAAATGGCCAAATTTAGACTAACAAAGTTTGAACTTTATTAGAGTAGAGAATGATGAAGCAAGGTCTTTTACAACTCTTGCATTTATTTAAGGGGGGAGGAAATTGGGATGGGATATCAAATTTCATCAAAATTATCAACCAATGATATGAGGGAATATGAGAAAAACTATTATGGCAGGGAAATTTGGACAAATTCTGAATGGACAAAATTAAAAGGGAAAGCACACTCAACTAAAAATTGAGTAACCTGCTTTGGACACAATTACCACTGATCCTGACCGCTCTTTCACATGATATTTAACCAGGGATGTCTCTTGGGTGGGTTAGGTGGGGGCATCTTTAGAATAATTCCAAAATATTAAATTGATGGTATTTCTTGGGCTTTTTCACTAACCTTTTAGATAAATATTCAAACACAATTTTGCAGAAATCCTCAAGCTTTTGGTGAGAATTGAAGTGAGGCCTAAGAGGGAGGCTTGACTTTACATAGGTAGTGAATCATCACATGTATGACCCAGGATAGGGATTTTGAGTTTCTCAACATTTACTAACAATTTTTAACCTTGAATAAGAGCTCTAGAACATCCAAGTAAATCATTGGGATCAATTACATGAATCAAGCCAGAAGAACCATCTACAAGGTGATTGCTGACATTGACAGTGAATGGCCTGTACACCGGAGATGATGCTGTTTCTTGTGTGCCCGCAATTCTGCCCAATTCTGTAAATTCACTGGCCCCTTTGGCCTTGGATTGCACTTTTTTCCCTTGACATACTGCAAGGTCTTAGGCATTGGGGTAGATGATTATAGACTAAAGCCTTTAACCCCAGGATATCAATTTTGGTTAAATAAAAGAAATTAGGCAAGGTCTTTAATAAAAGCTGAAATAAAGCTCCTAGTAGCTTATAAGAAGTAAAATAAATGCTAAGGCGGTTAATTGATCCCAAGAATATAAAGTAAATTCCAGTCTTTAGGACTGATGACTGTGTAAAAAACTCTTTTCTAAATCTGGGTATTGTTCATCACTAACTGGGGGATTGAAACTATCTACTATGAGGGTTTGAGTCCCACTAAAAAGATTGTCTAGCTTATAAATAAGTTAGTCAAAAGGAATCATCAAAGGATAGCTAAGATTCAAGAGAATATGTAAAACTAGATTAAAAAGGAAAAGGAAAACAAAACACAAGCCACAAAATCTAAAAAATACCTTTTTGGGGGTGCAAGTCAAACAATCTCAACTTATTGTTGAGATTAGAAAATTAAGCCTTTTTATTGTGCTTGGTAGTTAAGTGCAAATTGAGGGCAGAAGGTTCTAACCAAGGTTGGTTAGAAGTGCAAATTGGAAGCAGAAAGGTTTAACCAAGGTCAGTTAGAAGTCATAGTGAAGTGGCAAGGCTTCAAAAATCAGGTGTGAGCAATGGCTAACTTAAAAAATTTAAAAGTGCATAAATGAAGTTTAAAGGAGGAGAAAGCAGTTTACAGTGATGCTTCTGGTGTTGTTGGAGAGCAAAAGGCAGGAAACCTGGGTCTGAAGCTTGTATGTGTAATCAGGCATAAAGGGAACGATAAAGGGTTTCAGAAGCAAAAATAACTAACTTGTGTGTATAGGTACTGGGTTCAAATCCCGTAGTGAGGTAGGGTAAGTTCAAAAATAAGAAAATATCCATTGTAAAGTTGTTATAAAGACCGGAATGCCCATATTGCAGTCAAGAAATGGTTGTTAAAGTAGAAAATAAGATGACTAATTGTAGGAAGTTGTAGGAAATAAAACTAAAATAAAAATAGCAATTGTAGAAAGTTGTGGTAAATAGACCAAGATAAAAATGACTCAAAGAATAGCAGTGCCACAACACCTTTAATTACTCCCTCTTGGGGAATTAACGCCCAAAGTAGATCACCAAATGGCTCACCAAATGGTTCACCGGCCAGCCAGTAAACTAGTGGCACCATTATCAGTCAACCATCTATGACAGGGATCACCCAATCCATATCCTAAATGGAACACAACTTGAATAAGCCTCGTGACCCAAGAGAAACATTAATTAGATAATCACCATGACGTACATGGACAGCATGTGGCTTGTCATGATACTATATATTCCTCTATATTCATATCCAATAAAGTATTATTCTCTTCTTAAATCTTCCCCTTATCTTGTTTATTATACTTTTCAGAAGTATAAAATCACCAGTGGTAGCACAGGTAGCTTGTTCATACCTATCCAACTTGAAGGAAAAATTCCTCCTAAGAAAAGAACCCAAGCAATGGTACTCCCTAACGGCTGAAGAGATTGCAAAGAAGGACAAGACGTTCCTGCAGGCCTTGTTATCTACAACAACGTCCTTGTACCCGTTGAACAATACAACACTCTCAAAGCCCAAACATTATTACCCACAGCGTCAACCACAACAGTACCACAGCAGCCTGATATACCCAATATTGTATTCCAGCGCCTGTGTACAGCTGAAACTGGTACCTTTGCAGGACTGCGCCGTGAAAACGCTTCTCTTTGGATCAACAGTACACAAAGCAAATTTGAGAAATTTGAATACCCCCCCCCCAAAGACTCTGGGTCAGTGAAATTTCCCTTTGCATTACAGGAACCGCATCACGTTTTGTAAGAGGATGGCTAGCCTAACACCCCAACCAGAAGGAAAACTGGGAGCCATTCAAGAGTACATTTCTCAAAAAGTTCTCCATGAAGGATTCTGGTGTAGTAATCATGACAGAACTTCAAACCTTCAAGATGACAGGGAAAATTCAGGAGTACATTGCTGTATACAAAGACCTATGTGACCGGGCACCCAACACCATCAACTTTGATGAACCTGGGCCACCCTTGGACTTCTACAATGGCCTTCCCACACACATTAGACGTCAGTTTGACATGACCTGCTGCAAGAACCTTAAAGATGTATTCTTGGAAGGGAAATGTGCAGCGCAAAAATATGACGGGCTACATGCAACCAACAAGTGCAAAGAGAGTCTTTCAGCCAAGAAGGATCCTTGACACAATAAGAAGAAAAACCAAGCCAACAACACCCATCCTCAAACTGGGAATTTCACTGCATAAGCCAACCAGGCAAGCACCAAAGATACCAATAAGGAGGGAAAAGCTCAGGGGAGTGCTTAGGCAAGCCGCCCTCCCCCAACCTACAAGACTTGTACAGGGACCAAGACGTGGATTCAATAACCAAGATACAAGTACCTTCCAGCAACCCTCTACTGTTTGCTGCCCAAACTGTAAATAAACTCCTCACTTATCCTTTCCATTTTTGCAAATATCAGGGCACCGCACTATTCAACACTGGAGAAGACTAATCCCTAGTTGATAAGAAATTTGCTGACCTCATGAAACTACCTACCACCCAAAGCAATATCTAGAGAGTCATCATGGCAGATAACAGAAGCACGCCAGTCACTCAAGAGGCAAAACCTTTCCATACCCAAATTGGAGACGTGCAAACCACACTCAGTGGCCCAATTATGCCAATCCCCAAGTATAATGTTATACTTGGCCTGGACTGGATGAGAAAGACCAAACCTCACATTGAATTGGATAGTGCTACCCTCACCATACAACTAGGAGAGGTACATCACCATATTTACCCAATCCACCTTGATACACTTATGAGGGACCATGTATTCATTAAAATCATGGAAACAGAAGAGGAAACCAACCCTAGCAAAATCAATTGGAGTACCTGCACATACAAGGTCATTCACTTTAAAAATACAGAGACTCAGCATGAAAAGAACCACATCCAAGACCAGCTAGTTAACAAGTTCCCTGCTGTCTTCCAAGAAACGCTACCAGGACTACCTCCTGACCGCGGCATACAATACAAAATTGCCCTCAAAGGGAGTGTACCTAAAGCACAATCCATCTGCTACCTCACACCACAAGAAGACAACGCCCTAAAAGCTTACCTTGACAAAGCACTCAAAAAAGGCCTCATTAGACCCTCAAAGTCACCCTTTGGTGCTGCTGTCTTTTTTGTGGCAAAGAAAGATGGAGGACTCCGCCTAGTCATCAACTACAGAGCACTCAACAAGGTCACAATTAAGAACAGGTATCCCCTGCCCATAATTGATGACCTTTTTGACGCCCTGGGAGGTCCCAAGTCTTCACAGAAATTAACTTGACATCAGGTTATCACCAAATTTACGTTAAATCAGAGGACATACCAAAGACTGCATTTAGAACTAAATACAGATCCTTTGAATGTGTTGTTCTCAACTTTGGCATGACAAACGCTCCTAGTACCTTTGTGACCTTCATGAACAAAGTTTTCAAGGAACACATTGGAAAACAAGCAATTATCTACTTGGACAACATCATCATTTACAGTCCCAACCTGGAACAACACTGGGAAGACGTCTGCCTGGTCCTCTGCACCCTTGAGGAGAACTAATTGGTTGCAAACCCTTCAAAGTGCAAATTCTTCTCAGCAGAAAATCCATTCCTTGGTCACATTATCAGCAAGGACAGAATCAAATCAGACCCAGACAAGATATGTGCCATAACTGAGATTCCAGCTCCAAGAAATAAGAGTGAACTCCGCACCTTTCTTGGAATGGTAGCCTACGTAAGAAGGTTCATCCCTGATTGGGGTGCCCTAACAGCCCCCTGTCTGCCACCACAGGCAAAACAACCAAGTTTTTCTGGACACCGTTAAGAGGACAGAATTTCTGACAACTAAAAGAGCACAATGTCACTGCCCCCATCTTACAATATCCAACCTGTTAAGGAATATATGAACTAGAAACAGATGCTTCTGTCTATGCCATAGGAGGAGCACTCTGTATCCAAACAGCAGAAAAAGACTTCCTCCCCGTGGCATATGAGTCAAGGAAACTATCTGACAGCAAAAAAGATATCCCATACACAACAAGGAGTTGGTAGCCATCATACACTGCCTCATGAAGTGGTGATGCTATCTGGAAGGAGCCCAAACAGTTAAAAGTACTCACCAACCACAAGTTGCTGATATTCTTCAAAACACAACAACACTTTTCAATAAGACAAGCAGAATGGATGAATCTCATACAGAGATACCCCATGCAAATCAGATATAAGCCAGGCAAGGAAATGCTTACTGCAGATGCTCTGTCAAGGCTATACAGCAAACATGTCCTCTGTGCTAATGGCAACCCCAACTGGCCCATGTTAATCATGGGGAATCTCCAGGAAGGGTTCCCACCTGGCATCCCAATAGACATCCAAGAAAAGGTCCTTAATAATAAACACCTGTTCAAAAATGTATATGATACACTATACCAAATACTTACAAATGGCGACACCGTACCCTACGTCCCATCAACACAAAAGATTGACACAATCCTCTGATATCACAGAGACCTGGGACACACCCACAGCAGGAACTTTCATGAATACCTCAAGACACACTACTAGTGGCCCAACATGCTAGATGATATCAGAGAGGTACTGGAATAATACAAAGTCTGTGAGAAGTTTGCCCAGACCAAAGCACCACCCAAGTCAGTAAAACCTGAATCCATCACACAACCCTTCAAAGTATGGTCACTGGATATTGTGGGACCCATTCCTGGCAATAACAAGGGCAATAAGTACATCATCACAGCTATTGACTATGCAACCAGATGGCCTGTGGCGCAAGCCACTAAAGAACACAAGGGCAATGACGTGAGACAATTCATTGGGAAAGAGATCATAGCCAAGTTTGGCAAACCTGACCTCCTAACCACATATGGAGGCACCAAACTTAAGACCATTGACACCAATATATATCTTTCCAAGAATGGGATAAAACACATCACAGCCAGCCCATATCACCCTCAAGCAAATGAACAAGTAGAACAACTAAATGGCGCACTTGTAGAAGCCCTCATTAAGTTATCTGCTAGCAATCCAAAGGCCTGGGTTGACATGCTTCCAACTGCTCTCATGGTCTGTAGAACAAGAGTTAACCGCAATACAAGCAAAAGCCCTTATTAACTTGTCTATGGACAAAAGCCCGCTCTTGTTAGCATGTCTTCAGGACCACAATTACCTCTGCCCAAAAAGGTGCCAGACAACAGTGACCCCAATGTATTCTAGCCAGAATATACCAATAGATGATGGAACGCCAAAGGGTCCAGCGGGAAGCAATTGCATTACAACAAGAAAGGTTCCAAGTCGGGAACAAGATCTGGGTCATTAATCACAATCAACACAAACTAGACCCAGGACTATGTGGTCCAGGCATTGTCATAGAAGTTAAACCCAACAATACCTACATGATCAAAGGAATAGGAGAGCAAACCAAACTGAAATGTATGCACCACAACTGACTCCACTTGTGTAAAGCAAGAACAGCCCAGCAGAATTCAAGGATTCCTGTGCCCAACACCAAACTGGATTAATACCAAGCCCGCATACCAGATACTCTCAAGAAAATTCCCAAGGCTCCGCCTTCCAGCACCCCATGGGGAGATGTTGCAACATCTTTGATTACTCCCTCTTGGGGAATTAAAGCCCCAAGTAAATCACCAAACAGCTCCCTGAATGGTTCACTGTCCAGTCAATAAACTGGTGGCACCACTATCAGTCAACCATCTATGACAGGGATCACTCAATCCAGGTCCTAAATGGAACACAACTTGATCAAGCCTTGTGACTCAGGAGGAACATTACTCAGATAAGCCCCATGACCTCCATGACGTACATGGACAACATGTGGCTTGTCATGATACTATATGTTATTCTATATTCATATTCAATAAAATATCATCCTCTTCTTAATCTTCCCCTTTATTTTGTTTATTATACTTCCCAGAAGTATAAGCTTGACAGCAGCAAAAAGAAGGTCAATCCTGACAAATACCAAGAAATTAAACCAAAGCCTGGCTAAGCCTTTACACTCCATGAGTGATTTGGCACACACAATTGATGAGCACTTTGTGCTGACATACCCTTCCAAAATTCCACCTTCCCTGCCTGGGCCCTCCTGTCCCACAGTGGAGGAATTGCTAATCAAATTGGACTGTTATTTGGCCTGGTGTCACCCCCTTCTTAAAATTATTAGTTACACCCAATCAAGGAAAGACACATCAATTCCCATCAATTCAAGTATATCAGTGCCAAACTCCCTGTAGGAATATTAGATAGGCAGCAATCAATCAGACTCCCATATGGGAATTGATTCAAAACCTTCTAGTCCTCCTGAAAATGATCAGAAAAATTATCTACTGGCCAATCAGGCCCCTCCACAGCTCCAGGTGCCTTGGTTAATTCAAACTAAATATCTTAGAAGATAAGAAGGTCTATTTTGGATCCCTGCTTATCCATTCTTCAATTCTTTAAAATTTTGCAACTTTAAAAACTTTCCTTTATTTTGTTTCATTTTTGGACTTCTTGGAGTCCTTGAATATAAAAGTAAAATGTTAGTGATTATTATTTGCTCTCCTTACTTTATTGGGTTAATCTGCCTTCCTGTTGTCAACTCGGGTCCCCTACTGTAAAAGTTAGTGTCTACATTGTTGTTTACCTTGCTACCTTTTGTAAGCCTAGTTTGAACTTGTAGTTTAGTGTTGAATACTATATAAATACTTGCTTAAAGTTTGAAAACTTTTTGTTTTCACTTTTGCTTTTGTTCTGGTCCAACTTAGAGTCTCTTTATGCTCAAAGTTCTTCACTTTCTTTGTGTACAGCAGGTG
Source organism: Entomophthora muscae (assembly GCA_014839935.2). Lineage (NCBI taxonomy): Eukaryota > Fungi > Entomophthoromycota > Entomophthoromycetes > Entomophthorales > Entomophthoraceae > Entomophthora > Entomophthora muscae. The sequence goes on from QTSX02001606.1 coordinate 119,657, forward strand.
GGTTTAAATCCACAATCCTCCTGGCCATTACCAAGTCTCTAGAAACTTCCCCAGGTTTTCTGTTGCCCTCTGTTTTCATAGTGTTGAGGGTCTAGATGAACAAGCATTCTGGCTACCACCAACCTACTTAACATCCAGCCATTGCCCAATTTAGTCCCCTTCCAATATACTGTTTGACATACCAATAATTGTAACCAAGCAATATCACCTGACTGTCCAAGTATCTAGTGGCTTAAACCCATCTATCACATGACCAACCCCTAGGGTTGATCCAACTAAATCCCTGCCACAGTCAAGTCTATATAAGTCTAAAGTATTATCCAATAAAATATACTTCTCTTCTTTCTTAATTCCATATTTGAAGCTTCCCCAACAGGCGCTCCTTATCACTGGTAGCAGCTACAGTTTTTTGACCACACCCATGAGAGAGAAAATGACTGACCAAAACCCGCCCACTTTTGCTCACATACTCAACCAGGCCACATCCCAGGAGACCTGGAAAATGACCTTCTGCGCCCACAACATTGACAAAGATATACCTAGTGGATGCACTGTATTTGAAGATCTGGTCATGCCCAAAGCATGCGCCAAGATTATTCAATACAGTTGCTCTCTTCAACCACAAACAAACGCACAACCACCTATCACAGGTGAAGTTACCAACACCAAATACATTGGTATCAACAAGTTCTTTGGTAGAAACAAAGAAAACGTCATCAACTGGCTAGACCACTCAGCCGCCAAACTCCTCGCCAGCTGCATCCCCCATGAGAAATGGGTCCAGGAAGCCAGCAAGTGCCTGTACAAGGCTGCAGCTAACTGGTTTGCCACCTGGGTTGGCTCAAAAACTGCCAACCATCTTGACAGCTGGGAAGAGTTCAAAGCAGACATCACACACAATTTCTGCGTCACCAAATGCCTCCAAGGCATTGCAATACAGCTCAGTGATCTTCCTCAGAAGACTACTATTGCAGCTTACGCCAACAAATTCAAGGAAATATGTTGCAAAATCCAAAATCCAGCACAAGCTGATAATGTACATACCAGAGCCTCATTCATCAACAGAATGAAACCCTCTGTTGCTGCCCTCATCCGCCCAGAGGCTAACACCTCCATGCCTGTGCTCATTGCAGAAGCCAAGCGCGCTGAAAAACGCGCAAACATGAAATATGTTGCACACAACAGCAATTGCTCCGCAAACAGCAATGGCAGAGAAAACTCCAATGGCAATAAACGCCAAAATACCAAACATAACAACGGCAACTCCAATTGCAATAATGGCAATTGCAGCCAAAGAGCAAACCGCTCCTGTCCCAAGAAAGAGGACACCACCAAAGTTAACAATGCTGAAGTAGCAACCCGCTATGAATCTGATCCCAGATTCTCTGACCTTGAAGATCACAAAACAGAGGAACAGGGAAAAGAGGAGGGGGACAGGCTTAAGTGCCCCTGTCTCCCCCCAACTTGACAATAAATTGTACCAAGGCACAAACTTTGCTGTTCTCATCCCCCGTGTCCCACAATCCTCCATTTTTATGAACTTAAAAATTAAAGATTGCTCACAACTTTTTGTCTACCCATGCACTTATAAATCACATACACATAAAATTCTATTTGACTCTGGTGCACAACACACTATGGTAAGCAAACCATTTGTAACCAAGTACAAAATACCAGTTGTCAAATCCAACTTTGAATATGCCAGAATGGCATATAAATCAAAGGTTTTACTCAAAGGCAAAACAACTCCCTTCAGAATTGACCTCCAAGGCATAAAAACGTCCATCAAAGGACTCGTCATGAACAACATAAACTACAAAATTGTAGAAGGCATGGACTGGTTCACCCAAGTGAACCCCAGCGTATGTCGGAAAACAAAAACCATGACCATCAAACGCAATGGAGTCAACTTCAACATCCTAAAGAACCCAATGACCTCATACTAAGAGACACAGTATTTGTCCAGGTCATAAACCAAGATGACTCAGAACGTCTAACCAAATATAGTACCCTCCACATAATGAGGTACACTGAGTTCAATAACATACAAACAACCAAAATCCAATGCCCAGAACTTGCAGCACTCCTAAATGAATACACTCACATATTCAAGGAAAACCTCACAGAGCTACCCCCCAAACGGGAGGTAAAACATGACATTGACTTATGTAAAGCCATGCCCAAACCTGCACCCCTCTACAGACTCTCTCCCATAGAGAACCAACCCCTCAAAACCCATATTGAGGACAACTTAGCCAAAGGCTTCATCCGCCTGTCTGAATCCCCATGGGGGGCAGCAGTATTCTTTGTAAATAAAAAAGGAAGGCACACTGCGTCTAGTAACTGACTACAGAGCACTAAATGCAAGCACAGTAAAGAATAAATACCCTCTTCCACTTATAGAGGATATGTTTGCAAGACTCTCAGGAGCCAAATTTTTCTCCAAAATTGACCTCACCTCAGGTTATAACCAAGTTGAAGTAAAGGAAAAGGACATACCAAAAACTGTGTTCCGTACACACTTTGGATCCTTTGAATGTAGAGTAATGAACTTTGGGATGACCAACGCTCCCGCAACGTTTGTCACCATGATGAACCAAGCGCTAAATGGTCTCTCAAATACATTATGCTACCTTGACAATATCATCATATTCTCAAAAACAAAAGAGGAACACCTCATGCATTTCTGCAAGACACTTGATTGACTTGCAAAGCACAAACTTTACGCAAAACTAAGTAAGTGCCAATTTATGGAAAAGGAACTCCTGTTCTTAGGCCACATTGTCTCTGATGGTGGCATCAAAGCAGATCCAGACAAAATTAAAGCCATAAATAACATGCAACGCCCCACCTCTATTAAACAAGTTAGATGCTTTCTCAGAATGGTAGCTTAGCTAAGGAAATATATCAAATACTGCGGGAAACTAACTGCACCAATCAATGACTTATCCAAGGGTAATGCCAAAAAGAATTCATCTGGACTCCAGAATGTGACAAGAATTTCCATTTATTAAAACAAGCTCTGATTGAAGCACCAATCTTGCAATACCCTAACAATAACAGGTGCTACAAGCTCAAGTCAGATGCCAGTGACACTGCCATTGGCGCAGTCCTGCGCATCTGCCAGCCAGGGCAGCAAGACTTCCTGCCAGTATGTTACAAAAGCAGAAAATTAACTAATACTGAGCAGAGATACCCAATAAACAATAATTAATTGCTAAAAATATACCACACATGCAAGAAATGGATATGTTACCTAGAAGGACATTTAAACATCCAAGTACTAACTGACCATAAATCCTTAATCTATTTCAAAACTCAGAACACACTTGCACGGCCGCAAGCCAAATGGATGTCCTTGCTGGAACAGCTTAACCTGTACATCCAGTACAAAAAGTGGGCAGAGCTGGTCACGGCTGATGCTCTCTCTAGACTATGTCAGCCTAGAGAGGATCACCCTGGCCACACGGACCCTGACTGGCCAAACCTGTACAACACTGAGTATAAAACCAAAGAGAAAGACCCTCAACACATCAACTGATCCACAATACATTAGTAAGAAACAAAAATTATTTCCATGTATCAAATGACACAGTATAACAAATTATCAATGACAAACATGTTCTGTACATTCCACTTGCACAAAGAGTTGACACCATACTAAGACATCACCACCTACTAGGTCATACAAAGGCTAACAACCTATACCTCACACTAAAAGAAATAGTATGGTGGCCCAACCTCAAACAGGATATAGTTGATGTTCTAAAAAAAGTACACAGTGTGAAAGAAATACACCAGTACAAAGGCTCTTCATCCAACAGTAAACCCAGTACCAGACCCTGAACCATTTAGGGTTTGGGGGCTAGACGTAGTGGGCCCCTTCCCAGAAACAAAGACAAACCAACATTTCTTAATTGTAGCTATCAACTTCACCACATGCTGGCTCATCTGTTGGGCAACAAAGGACCACAAAGCAGAAACCATCAACCGTTTCATTAACAAAGCAATCATAGCCAACTACAGCACTCCAGAATACATCATAACTGATGGAGCAACAGAGTTATCAGGTCACATAGTAAATGACAACTTGAAATCCAAAAACATTAAACACTCCACAACCTCTCCATACAGGCCACAGGCCAACAGTAGAGTGGAATGCCTAAACAGCAGTCTTATCAGGACTCTAGAGAAAATAATGGATGGTAAAGCCAAAGACACATGGCCAATATACGTGAAACATGCATTACTAGTATCCCGAGTCTGCACCAACCAAGGGACAGGCTATTCACTGTTTGAGCTAACCTACGGGTAAAACCCGGAAGTAATCACCTGCAACAAACAGCCCTACATAAAGATCCCCCTGGGGAAACCTCCCACAGTAGAGAAAGCACTAAACCTACAACATATCTGCCTCAAAGCTATAATAGCTGAAATGAAGAGGCTCAAGACACAAAAGGTAACCTCCACAGAGGAACCACTTCCCATCAACTCCCCTGTCTGGATTCTAGCTGGCAACAGAAAGAAACTAGACTCAGTACACCAGGGACCAGGAAGAGTCATCAAATACAGACCAGAGCACAACACTTACCTAGTAAAATTCCAAAGTGCCAAAAACCCAATTATCAAGAAATACCACAGAACCCATCTCTGCTTCAGTAAAGGAGAGCACTCAGACAGACTGGTTCCAACTATTAAACAGCTCCAGGAGCATCAGGCGGCAGCTGTGAAAACAAAGCCCCCTCCTGATGCACCAGAGTAACCCCTTAAGGGGGGTGTCAAGGGTCTGGATGAACAAGCATTCTGGCTACTGCCAACCTACTTAACATCCTGCCATTGCCCAATTTAGTCCCCTTCCAATATACTGTTTGACATACCAAGAATTGTAACCAAGCAATATCACCTGACTTTCCAAGTATCCATTGGCTCAAACCCATCTAGCACATGACCAACCCCTAGGTTCAATCCAACTAAATCCCCGCCACAGTCAAGTCTATATAAGTCTAAAGTATTATCTAATAAAATATACTTCTCTTCTTTCTTAATTCCATATTTGAAGCTTCCCCAAAAGGCGCTCCTTATCAATAGTAAAAACAACTTTCAAGTTTCCCCAAATTTGGCACTGGCCTTGAAAATGCTGCTGCCTCTTCTCAAGTTTATGGGTTTCACCTTGGCTCCTATGTTGATTTTGATCTGGTCTACATTCCCAGATTTATGGGGACAGAATGCTTCCTCTGCTCATCATGTTAGGGACAATCTCATCAAGCTCCATCATATACTGGAGAATCTGCCCACCTGGGTGCAGGGCCTTCTTGTTGCAGGTGAAAATGTAGTGAAAAGTGTCACCTGTGACAACGTTGATCTGTTTTTGCCGGAAACACTATCAATTATGGTTCTGACATCAATCCTGTCAAATTAATATTCTGTTCAAAAGATGGTAATTTTAAAGAGACATTGATACTGGAACCAACAACATAGATTATTGAATTTAATATGATGGCTTCACCAACAAAAGTCAAACCCAAGACTGCTCCTGTGTGTATAGATGCTTTGAATCCAAATTTGTAAATCTTGTTAAGCCTATCATCTGAGCGTAAAGCTGGTAATTTCAATATTTCCAGCCAATCAGATGCTTCAGAAGTTTCTGGTGATGTTGAAAATGGCCTGTTTTTGCTAGCAAGCTTTTTAAAGAATTATCATTAAGTTAAGACTTAATTGATTGATAATAATCAGTTAAATTAAACTTTAAGTTAAGTTTCCAACTGTTTGATCACCAAAACATTATTTTCAAACCCTTGCATAAGTTTAGCTGTTGTTAAAACAGTTAAAGGATTTATTTATGTTTGATATTGTTAAACAAACTCTTGATTATCTTGGCTATCTTGATAAGTAACAGTTAATTCCCTATCTTGACTTCCCCATTCCCAAATCAATATAAACTTTGGAGCATTGCTCATAGCATTTGCTTAATCAATAAAGATTTTTAAACCTCAAATTTAATTTTATTGTTTGTAAGACTTCTAGAATCACTATGAAACTACCTAACCTTTTCATTTTCAGGGGAGTCAGGTTCAAATGGTTACTTCTACTCCTGATCTGTCAATTTGTATACAGCTCTGTTCAGATGAAAACTAGACCTGGTTCAGGCATCAGTACCAAGTATTGTGATAATGAGAAATGGGCACCTGTGATCCCAAGCAAGTGGTACACTGCCTCCTTATTCTCCTTCAATCCTCTTGTCAAAGAAAAGCCCTAACTCTCTCCTGTTAATGCCAAAACTACCTATCTATTCTGTCTCTTTGCCTCTGTCTTCTTGCTTGTCTACCTGAGAGTGTATGTCTTTTTAGGCCATTTTAATCCTCTCTTGGGTTGATACCAAATTATTGGTGAATTATTTCACTTGGGCATGGTATCATTGCCCATTGGGTCTATGGTAACAGGTTTAAATCCTTCTGCTTTAATCCATCAGTCAGGGAAGCTATCCCTTGCAGGGTAGGTTCCTGACAGTTTTCTTCTGAGTCAGGCCTGGAAGCACCCACCCAGGAGGTCCCCAACCATTTCTCACAACATGCCTGTGTTTCCTGAGACCACTCCCAAGCATACCACTTGGGTACTCAGCGTAATGGCGCTGATAGGCTTGAATGCCTATATCTTGCAGCTGTCTTCCATGTCCTCCCTATGGACACCTGTTTGAGCGGCCATTCCAGTCTTGCACTGGATGGCGTCCTGGTGGTTCATCCCACCTGGTTGAGAGCCAAACTTAGTTAGTTTGGCCCCCCTCTCCCACAAATTCAAAGAGATCCCTTTGGTTAACTTTCTTTGCAGAGATAATAGCTATGCTGGTATCCCATTTGCAAAAGATAAAGGCCCTTCCATGGCTACAATTTAATGAAGCAGGAGATGCATAGCACAATCAATTGTGCATTGTTTAGGTTTTTAAAGTGCCCTTGATATCCAGATTTCCAGATATGGCAAAAATGTGGGTGGAAGTGTTACAACTGAACCAATTATAGTTCAGTATTTGGATTGGGGAAGACAGCAGTACAATAGAAAGGACAAGGATAGGAATAAGATGGTGTTTATTTGGGAATAGCATAATCAATAGACTATACTGGGAGGCCACAGCCCACCAGGGGGTAGCACTGTGGCAGGTTCGGTTTAAAGTTTTGGGTTGGGAACATCTTAGGCGAAGGATCAGCACATCAAATTGGCAACACTCCTAATTAGGAGATAGTGCCTGAAATTTGACATTGCCATCAGATTGATCCATGCCGTTAAACATGTCATGGGGTATCTCTTTGAACGCCTCCTGTGTATCGTGAGATACATTAGCGGGCGGGGAGTAATCTTGGTCGCAACATAAGGCCCCCAAGCTCTGTTCCCAGTTCTTACACCGATATGAAACAATTCTGGAGTAGTAGCTATCATGATGTGGCACCTTATAGTTTGGCTAGTATATAACTTCCATTTCTTTTCAAAATAAAAGCAGTTTCAGATTACTTATTGATTCATTGGCTTGACTATAGTTGTTACTCTATTAAAATAAAGTCTACTGAGCTAATATCAATCATTGATCCAGCCATAGTTATGGCATTGGAAGCAAGAAATCATCACCATCCTAGGCTAAATTACAACATATGCTATAGCCAAACACACATAGATCTAGCCCAGAGGCACAACGGAGGCTTGAAGAGACCAACCACCAGGAAAAGTATATCCTTGTTTTACAGTAACACCCAGAAGTCATTCCAGCATCAGATTTCCTCTGAAGTTCCAACACTACATATCACCCTTTTACTGTTCTTTGCACTAGCAAGGGATCAACCAACCATTCACCATAGAGGGCCCCAAGAAGGCAACAGTTCATAACTACCTCCAAAGTAATATCTTCCTCAATACAATGGAATGGTTGAGGCTCATCAAAACTGATTTTATTTTGATGCATTAAATTTTATAGATGCTTATTTGAGTGGTTTCACTATAAACACGGGAAGGAAGGGAAATTTACATTTTACTAAGGTAGGGCAATATCGACTGACTAGCTTAGTGAGGTGAGGTCAATAAGCGCCAAAAGCATATCTTGCAGCACATGGATAGTGATTAGTACCATGGCCCATATCACTTCAGGGTAGCGATGGAAGTCCTTAACTGCTTCACGGGTGACAGAGTGGCCAAAGAGAGACTTGAACAGCCCCCGTGTGATGTAGGCAGAGAGCAGTTCACATGCCCACATTCCTATGCTGGCTGACATGGTCAACGAGTAGCTAGTCTGCTTGTCAGAGACCGGGTCAAACTTTTGAAAATAGGGATATGCTCCCTTGTTAGACCCGACGTGTAGAATATTTATCCAACACAGGAAACCCACCATTGACACATTCTCAGCCAAGTTACGTATAAAGAAGGATCGTCCAAGGTTCTTTGTATACTCAGAATACGTACGGCGCGATCCAAACCAAGTTGTCACCCTGTGCGCAAGCTTCGACATGCGAATGGGATAGTTGATTATCACCCACAGCGAGGAAAATATCTGCACGGTGTAGAACTCCTGGGGACTCCGCAGCTTGATAAAGAGATTGCGGTAGAACACAAAGTAGATCAATGCGTAGTACAGCCGGTAGATGTGGCTTAACGCCCAAGACCTTATCCTAGAATGTACAATATAGTCGGTAGCAAAGTCTAGGACGAATACTGTAATCACCCAAGTGTATACGTAGACAATCCCATCAAACCAAGAGGGATCCTTTCTCGCGGTGAACATTCGTGCATAAGTTTCTCCCAGGAATAGTGTGACAAACTGTATAACTAGAGTACAGCAAAACCAGAGGAATCTCTTGTAAGAAGAGGGAATGCGATTATCTTGAAGAAGAAGGAACATTTTCTGCGCCTGGGTCAAAGAGTGTCGATACACATTACGATTTTCACTTCGGATGATAAGGAAAGCCGAAAAGAGCGGCATCAGGAGGGTGAAAAAGGTCAGAAGCACCCAGGTATATATGGATTTATAAAACGGCGTAAAGAAGTATATAATCATTCCAAGAAACATGGATATACACCATGATAAAGCGTTAGACCAAAATGCCCCAAGAGCTTTTGGCCACCAATGAAAGGAGTAAAGGTGGAAATATTGTGACACCATTGTCAGAGCAGTAAGATTATAGAACCCATAATAAACCAATAGGAAAACCCCAAAATGCATCTGGAATTTTGTGTCATCATCCGATGTACCTGTATTAATTTGGAGAGGGATAGCACACCAAAGAGAGACCTATTTTTCTTGATCAATAGGAATAAACTTAGTTATTTGATTTTATAAAAAATAAAAAGATGGAGGATAGATATCTTTTACGAGCATTAAAAGCCCTTAAGTTTGACTGCAAAAACTATTGTGAAAAAGTAGCGATTTAAATTCAGAAAGCTAAAAAAACAAATAAAAATTAAGTACTTAGATCGCCCCTCTAGCTATAGCATATTGGTGAAAAGTACACTTAATAAAAATTGAACATGTAAGAAGCAAACATACCACAAGCACAGGGAATGCAACAAGGAGAATGTGGCGCGTAACCATTGAATCGGTACACCGGAAAAGGAAAGCAAAGAACAAGTTTGTGTTGGGCATAGTACCGAATTGGCTAGAGCCAACAGATGAAGTTGGGCGATGGCCAAGTAAGCTCGAGTTCTCATCATATAAGATTGGATCCAGAAATGAAGTGGTTGAAGAACGATATGGAAGTTTAAGTTGTCGAAAAGTGACCATCTCATCCCATTCAGGGTCGATATAGAAATCTTCTGATGCATCATCATCAGTTACAGAAGGGGTGCCTTGGGAAAGAGCAAGTTGTGGAAGTGTTATGGGGGTGGTTGGTTCATAGTCATCAGCAAAGGTGGGGACTTGCAGTGAAGTGAAGGCGGATGTGTATGAGCGCTGATGACCTTGGGAAAAGGGACGAGTGGTTCCAGTTTGCCTTGGGAATGTATAACATTCTGTTGTTTCAAGCGGGCGTGGCATTTACAAAGAAGCCCGGGGGAAAGGTGACTACACTTGAAATTAAGCCTTGCTGTTAAGTCCACTGAACTGAATTAAGTTTGAAGAAGCACCACCTGCCGTCTCTAAACCCACTAGCCAATTAGATACGCTCCAGGGCACTCGCTTCACCCCTCCATCCAATTCATGGTCCAGTTGAGATTTGGAACTGCCTTTTAAGTTATGATGTCAGCTTCTTTTAGCAGTATGCTGAGTGGATACCCAATCGGAATAAATTCACATATTAATTTCTAAAGGCAGGGTGATTCAATTGAAGTACTACTTTAATTTCAAGCTCGGAGAATAGCATAAAGGGTTGGTATTTATCTCGATTGAGTTATACAATGTTTTAGACTCAGCCAGCCCTTCTTAATAAGAACTACTAATCTTCAGTTTTCCATTGAATATCGTACAGCTTCCCATTTCGAAAAAGCCAAGCTTCGAATTTCTGGCTTTTGAACTACCAAAATAAACCTATCTTTTTTAAAAGATGCGATTAAAATCATGGAGCCCTACCAGCTGCACAATGCCTCACCTGCAGTTGAGGGATTTGGTTCATATTGCTTAATAAATTTCATTATAAAATCCATCCCTTTTGCTTGACTTTGGCAGAATCTCGGAGCTAACAGGAGCTCTTTTGTGGGCTTCTCCCAAGTACAGTTCATTATTACAATTGCCCTTTGTTGAGGGCTTAGTTTGACAAGCGATTTGGATCACCCCCCAAAGCTCCATATAAACCGTAATCCATGTAGACGGAATCATGCATTTGGGCCTGGTAGCAGCGTTAAACGACATTCGAACGATATGCACAACCGTCTCCATTTAGCTAATCTCTATTACATCTCCAGATATGCTTTACTATGCCACGTTGCTCTTCCCTCTGAAATTTCGCATCAGAAAGAAAAGCAATTATTATGTAACTGTTGCCATATATATGGGACATTATTTTTCTTGTTATGCCTAGGCGCCAGATTGGTTATTTTATAACTTAATCACATTATTCATATTCAAATTATTCAGAAAGAGTAAAATACAATCAATCCCAAATATTTAATTGATCTTGGGCTTGGGTGATTTTTTAAAAAATAATTCATTGATTTTATAATTGAAAATTGCAACTTATAGTACTACTGAAAATATCTTAAGTGCTACTACAAACCAAAAATATTTATGATGAGTTGCATGGGAGAGTAATAGCAGCCCCAAAGCTATAAATGCTATTACCCTATCTTTGGCTCATCATAAATATTCTTAGTTTGTTTCAGAAAAAAAGGTTGTTGTTTTTGAAAGACTGATAACTCTATTTAAAATACACCCTCTAGTAAGCTGCCCTACTTCATGAACTTGCCCCAATACACTACTAGCATCTTCTGATATTTTTGTTTCTCTGGTATCATCACGTGATTTCAAATGATAAAATATCTCAGAATATTCTGAGAAGCTTTCAAATGTTAAAGGTGAAGTATATAACTTCCCATCTTTCATCAAATATGAAAGATTAATGCGCAGATTTTTAACTTCAAGCTCTCTTTTTATAGGCCTAAATTTCCTTTCATAAATATAAAAAAATGCTTTTTGGGAAACAATTGAACCAGTTAAAGATGAATTGTATAATTCTTTTCTTCTTTCTTCTTTCTCACAAATATTTTTTAGATCATTAATGTTGTTAATATAAAGTACATTTTCTTTTTCCTTTAAAATTTTTGATATTACACCAAAGTGACCATCAACAATGCTTTTTCCATGGCATTCAACAAAACGGTTATATTTTATGGAACCCTTAATATATTTAGGTGCCTCTTTAAATAAGTAATATAAAAATTCATATGATCTAAAATGATTTCCATTATCTGTCCATACTTTTATATTTTTTATTTTTTTAAATCTATCTAATTTAAGAAGACTTATTAGACATTCACCTGAAAATAAAGAATCATGTGATAATATTTGAGACAAAAAATCATGATATTCATATTTAATTTTATTGTTTTCTTTAAAAACTAATGCAAACCCTAATAATGAGATTGGTTTTTTTGAATAAAAACAATTATTGGTCTCAATTGGACCACCTCCAACCTTTAAGTTTTCTTTATAATCTATAACTACAACACAAGACTCATCATCTAGTTCATTAATATCTTTTTTATATTCACAATTTTGATGAACATAAAAGTCTTGGTGCTGATTAATAGTCTTTAAGTCATTGTCTATAGATTCTGGTAATGGTAAGTTTTTACTTTCACATTCTTCCTTCTTTTTTTCTAGTGAATTTTTTAAATTACAAATATTGCACATATCAGTTTGTTTTTTACTTTTTATTATATTTTTAGGGATTAATTTATAGTAAGTAGAAATTGAAACTGAAATTTCATTTTTTATTTTCATATTTTCATATATTTCTTTTTTTGTTTTAAGTAGAGAGTATTTAATTTCAGTTGAGTAATTACTCATCTCTTTTTCTATATCTTTATAAATTTTTTCAGGCACTTTTTTTGTAAACTGGCTTGTTTCAAAAGAATTTTCCAGCAATTTTTTAATTATTTTTTTAGTTATTTCTTTTTTTAATGAATAGTTATTATTTTTTTTGGCTTTTTTTGTTTAAGCTTACATTTTTATTTTTATTTATTTTTCTTGAGTATTCAAACTCACTTTTGGTTATATTAAACCCCATATCATTAAGCTCTTTTAAAGAGTAACTGGAAGTAACCAGAGATCGCAAGGCTGGGAGATGTTTTTGGGGAGAAGATTTCATGAGATCCTTTAAGTTTTCAATGAACTCATTGCCTTTTTGATTTTGAATAGTTGGCAGGAACTGAGCTTTCCCAAATTCAGTTTGAGTAAGGAAGTGCTTGATGAAATTATCAAGATCATCACCAGCAATAAAGAGGAATGCCTTTTTTAACATTGCAATTCTCTCTCTTTTTGTTGAAGCTCCCAAGGAAAAAAAGGGTAGCATGGAAGAAGTAAATTTAACTGAGGACATGGTAGTATTTTGAATCTGTAATTAGGTCAGATCTTTGATGTGTGCCTTAATGATGGAGTAGTTATGATCAGAATGTGGTCTTTGAATTGGGTTATTTGGATTAGAAGCTTTGTGGTACTTTAGCTCTTATATACCAAGCTAAATGACACCATTCTGAAAGAAATGGTGTGATAGCTTTTATTATAGTTTGAACTTGAATTTATGTTTGCAGAAATTAATTAAATACCCAGTTTTCATGCACAAGTGATATATGTGAAGCAGCTAAGCATTATTATTACATCATATCCTCTTTGTAATCAATGCAAATCAATTAAAATGATGTATTCAGTTAATTGTAACTCTTCCGCATATTTTTAAAATGATAAAATATTAAAGAATTCCATTTAATGAATGCTCAATTTGAGGTTCGAAGCTCACTTGAACCTTAAAATCAATCTAAACAGTGATAAAAACATCCTAACTTCAAACTATCATAAAATCCTAGAGAATTGAGCTTTTTAAATAAAATAAAATGCGAAAATAAAGCTCTCAATCTTATCTTTAATTTCGTCAAATAAAAAACATCTGTTGTGTATTCAAAAAAAAGTATTTATTAGCTTTGAAGTAATCTACTTTATATCATTAGATATAATCATATAATAAAATCTGGATTATGCTCTTTTAAATTACTTTTGCTTTAATATTGAGCATAGTATACATATTAAAATTTTTACACCAATAGAAAGATAAGATTCTTAGCTTCATTTTGATAGTTTACAGTGTGAAAAAATATTAATTTTTCATTGAGTTATTAATGTTTTAAATATAAATTGTGTAATTAGTTACTTTTTCAAAATCGAACTGTGTTATGCTGCGACTTGAGCAGCATGTGCATTAGAAAATGGCCTAATCTCTAAAATAATGACCCATATGTTATTGCAATAGAAGCAAACGTTAGCCAATTCTTACAGCATACAACTGATTTTGGGTGACATTCCATGATGGATTGATGTTTGTCCCAGCACCACACTTCTGCAGCCCCTGAGGCACCGTGATTTTAATGCATCAAGAGAAAATTTGGATTCTAATTGATTCGGCTTTGAGTCATGACTACCACCCGGTCGAATCTAAGTGGCTGTGCAAGCACTACACACTTGTGACTAGGGATGCTTCAGCTCAGGGCCGCCATAGCCAGAACGGAAATATGATATATTTAAACATCATTAAATAAATCTTTGACAAAAGTGACCCAGAGCCAGAAAATGGCGAAAGCAAGTCCTACCTATGACCAGGGTCGCAGCAGAACTGCCCTGATGACTGCTTTATAGAAAGCAGACGCTCGGAGAAAATCTGGCCCCAGCTTTATTGGAACCAGGGTCTTACTTTTACCACTAGTGAATGATCTATTTGAAATCTTGCTATGTGCATAAATAGACTGAATGAGTTTTGTTGCACTTCATTTTTTAAATAAAACTAAAGCATAGAATTTCAAATTAAAAGCACATTAAAAAATTTATATATATATATATATTGTCACAACGCACAACCAGATAGAGAAATTATTCATTTCCAGCATCATGGTTACCACTTGCCTGACAAACCAAACCCTGATTCTTGATCCCACATGTGACCATTCCAGAATGCAAGCCCAAACCATTACCAGGGACGGGCAAGTTCCTAAGGTCGAAAGTGCAAAAATTGAAAATGGGATCCCCAAAAAGTGCAAAAATCGAAACACTATGTAGGGTGCAAAAATCAAAAATATCAAAGATCAAAGTGCAAAAAACAATTTTCCGGAGGTTAACTTTGAAGCAGAATAAAATACAGTTTATAATGTTGAGGGTCTGGATGTACAAGCATTCTGGCTACCGCCAACCTACTTAACATCCAGCCATCGCTGATTTGGTGCCCTTCCAATATACTGTTTGACATACTGTAAATTCAGAACCTGAACGTAAAAATGCAGGATTGTCAAATCCTTGGTCCAAATTTTGAATCACTTTTGCAGGATAGCCTTTTTTAATTAAATTGAATTCTTTTAGTGTTTATTTGAATTTTTAAAAATGTGGGAACTCATAGAAACTTTTCAAAGTTCAAGTCGAGCTGCATATTTCCAATGGACGAAATGAATCAACTGGAACCAGATTTGAAGTGTTCAAATCCATTAACCATTTTCATTAAGTTTACCATGTTTTTTGAAATTGCGGGATTGTCAAATCCAAGAACCAAATTTCAAATCACTTTTGAATGCTACTAGTAAACTCAGATATTAATTGCGGGAACTGGAATCCAAATTTAATGTACAGTAAGCACACTAGGAAACACCAACCCAAATAAAAAAGCTCCACCACAACTAAAATCAAACTAAAAATTCAATCTCAATAACCATAATTAGACATAAAAAGTTATTAAACTTTAAAATCATCCAAACCTGGAAAGTATACAATATCATTCACTTCAAATCATGGATATAGAAATTCTGTTACTATTCAAGGCTAACTCAAGAGAAAATAACTACCCACAACTAAACCAATAACTCCAAATAAATACATATTTAATCTAAAAATATTTTTTATTTTATTTTATTTTTATGGCCCGTCAATTGCATTCCCAACCCACTCCTGCACCAGCCCGCGGGGCAGCCCGTCCAAGAACAGACCCAGAACCCAACTTGAGGGGAGTCATGCCAATACACAGGCCTCCCAAGGTGTCATTGGCAGCCAACCACCTCCCGCATCTCAAGCCAGGAACAGTAGCCTCAATCCAAGACAGAAGCCGCTCTCAAGGCCTGCAACCAAAGTCTCATACACAAAGGTCACCAGGAACACTGAGGTTACTTACACCTCCACTGTGTACCCAGTTGTCACCCGGCCCCACACTCTTGACCCAAGAGTTGCTACTTCCTGCCCCTGCGTCTTTGACACCACCTACAAGCCATTGGCAGCCACTTTTGAGCCATCTGCGCCTGTGATCTATTCCATCATTGATGGTGCCAGCGCAACCAAGTGTGATCCCACCTTCTACACAAAGGTACCTGTCCCCTGTGTCAAGCCTGGTAGCCAGGATGCTGTGGTACCTGCCAAGGGCCAGCATCGGTTGACAGATAGTGAGCGTGAAGCTCTCCTCAACTGCTTGAATGGGGGAATGGAGGTTTGGGATATTGTGTCCCAATTTGGTGTCACAGCCAGGTACATTGCTGACATCAACACCAAGTATGGCAATACCGGGCAAATTGCCAAATCCATCAAGGCTAAGTGGCAGCCAAAACTCTTGTAGCCTGTGCACATCAACACAATCAAGCAGTGGGTAGCCAGGGATTGCCACCTGGACACGCTTGCTATCCAATCAATGCTCACCACAGAGTTCAGGCTTTCTGTTTCTAAAACCCTTGTTTACAAAATAATGGTTGATTTGGGCTTCTCTTGGAAGGTGCTCAGAGTTTCTCTGTACAATAGAAACAGTGAAAAGACCATCAAGGATTGACACATTTATGCCAAGACATATCTGGCACTAAAGGAGACTGGGAATGTCCAGTTCTTCTATATTAACAAATTGTTGTTTTCCTCCTCACTCAGGTCCAGGCATGGGTGGGTCGAGAAGGGGTCCAAGGACGGCGTAGCTCATTGTGCAGCTGTCTGTTCCCAGACCTATTCAATGGTTGCGCTTCTTGGTCCTCGCGGGTTGGATCAATACCAGATGATTAAAGGTACCCATAACAGCAGGACCTTTCTTGATTTTCTCTGAGCTTTCAAGGAGTACCTTCGGATAAATTATAGTGGCACAACCAACGTTGTAGTGCTTGATAATGTTGGGCTCCACAAAGTGGATCTGGTTGTGTCCGAGTTCCCCCCCATCAACAAGAATAGCCACTCCTCCAGCCACCGCCTTGCTGATTGTCCAATGAGACTTCTCTTCCTCCCGCCATATTCCCCATTCCTGAATCCAATCAAGGTGTTTGGTTGGATCAAGAATAAAGTGAAACAAGGCCTTCCTCAGGACACTGAGGACCTATTCAATAATCTTGAGGTCAGCCAATTTGTGATGCCACCCAATGTGGTGGCGCTTTTTACAAGCACTTGGAATACTTCCTCCCTAAAGCCCTGGCCTCCAAGCCAATCAGATAAATGGGCTCTCCGGTTTAATTTGTTTTTATTTTTATTTATTTTGTTTTTATTAGGTCTCAAAAATTATTATTTATATATAATAATTTGACGTTTGATTATATTATAGACATATAAGAATACGTAGAAAAGGTAAGTAAAATTAACTATACTAGGTATGAAGAATATATTTTTATTATAATGCACTAAATATTGTATTGACTGTTGCGCTAACAAATGAATAAACTAAAAAAGATAGAAATAGAATTTTTTATTTAAATAATTGTTAATTGTTGATGGTACTTTGGCTTTTTTACTCCACAAATCAGACCTTGCGTGTCATCATATGATCCTTGTTATTTCAGTGCCACTATAACCACACGACACAGCAACCAATGATTTTTATGTATTCCTTACTAATTTATACTTAGGACGCAGTTCAAGTATATTGAATATGTTTATCAAATCATATTACAAGGGAAAGGTAATTCGAGTTGTAAACAATCATTTGTTTAGAACAATAGTGGAGCGGGCCGCATGATGCGGATAAATTCAATTCTCCATGTTTATCTTTGTGATAAATGGACCCGTACTCAACAAGTAGTAAATAAAAACATTTTTAATTCTTTTTTTATTTGATGTATTGGCAACTATAACTAATGTCTTTTAATATACTTAGATATATTAATATTATAATTTACATACTAAAATTTAAAATAAAAATTAAAATATTAATTATAAATCTTAAAAGTTAAATATTTAAGTTTAAATAATTGAAATATAACAATTTTATTAAATTGTGATTTATTCAATATCAAAATATTTGATATTAAATATGTCAATATTAAAGATTTTACCAGTGAATATTTTATTATTTAAAATAAAAAAAATAAAAATAAAAATTTTAAGTTGTAAGGGAAAATGATTTATTGGGGGAATGCAAATTGCAAGGGGAATGTGGTTATTCCGGGGAATTATACCCCAAAATTAAAATTTCAGCTAATGCATCTAATTGGGACCACATACTCTTCTGTATGTGGTGGATGACTCTGGCGCCAATTGCTAGAGGGGTGGCGCTCAACACCATGTTAGTGGCCAAACATCTTATAAAAGGCAAATGGGTGAGGGAATCAACTAGCAGGCTTTTTTTGAGGGGCACATAGTACCTGTATAGAGTTGCCAATGCAAATGAATCATAAAGGACGTGCTCGACTGTCCTGTATCTCTGTGGTGTTTTCTGGCAGTCTAGGGCTATGCGGCATATGTTGATCTGTATAGGTACATCTTTTAATTTTTCACGTTGGCTTTCAGTATGCAGTGGAGCAGGATTCCCAGGTACACCGCAACGTGGATTTGTTGTGAGGTATACTTTTCTGAGAACATGCACAATTTTTTGAACATTTGTATGAACCTATTAATATAGGATGTTTGGTTGAACTTTAAGAGGGTTCTGGGGGCACCTGACTTGTATCAGCCCCCCAGGCCTCGGCAAACAATATCAATAAAGGCTTAAAATTATTCACGAGGACTGCATCCCCAACTTTATTGGATAGAGACTTAAAAATTTCATTAAAAATTGCTGATTTCAGATATTCATTTCCAATTTGAAAGTCAGTTTTTATTAATTTTTTTCGTATTTGTTGATATTTGTGAAGGGGAGCCTTTGAACGCTTTCATATATGTGTTCATTGAAGTTCAGTTTTATATCCCTGTGAATTTCATTTATTTCTTTGATTTTAATTGTTGATCCTAGTTCATAGGCTTTCCTTATCCATAGCGAGCACCCCGCGGGTGGTTGATATTCCCTACCTTGAGCTTCACTATTAAAAAAATTATTCATATTCTGTTGAATTATTTTATTTATTTGTTTTATAGGGGCCACCAGTGACTGGTAACCCCATAAAACCAACTTGGCGTAAAAGTTGCCACTTCTGCGACCTCATCCCCATCCCTGGTGATGACTAAAATAAATATAAGTTAAACATACAAAAACTTACTGATTGTTTCCCCTGTGGCCCCCTAAGCCACAGGCGCCATATCGTCAAACTTCATGAGCATTGGATGCTCTTCATTAATTTTCTTAGGCTTAATTTTTCTTATTCTTCTTGCAACTTGTGCTTCCTCTTGATTTTCATTTGATAAAGCTTCTTTATTTCTTGATGCACTTCTGCTTCTTGCTTGTGTTTCATTTTTATCTGTTTCCTCTTCATTGGTGTTGATTTCCTTTTGAAATTCTGTTCCTTCAATTAGTTTTATCTTCTTATTGTTTTCTTTGGCCCCCTGCCAGAACTCCCACAAATTGTAGGCTGTGTTGTTGAATTCAAGACTTGATAAAATAGTTCCCTGTAGATTAAGTCATTTTTCTTTATTCTTTTCATCTATAATATTTCCCAACTTATCCAGGGCATCTTCTTTTGACTGTATCAGTGGCTGGCCCTTGTTACCCAGCTTCCCTGTCACTATTTCCCTGATATTTCTTTCTATCTCAACAACCTTTTGAAGGTGTGCTTCTAATTTGTTGATTAAGTTATAGATTTTTGACGTATTGTTCAAATTCCATCAAAAAACTGGTTTTTATAGTACTATATTCAGCGCATACACATTTTTCATCATCCTTAATAAATTAAAGACAATAAATGTACATATTGCATTAAAATATTGCAATTAGACGTCAACTCTTGATATTTTGATATTATGTGCATAACTCAATGCATTTTGCTTAATAAAATCCACTGTAAACTTGGCCTTTTCCATTATAATTTAATGAAATGAATTGTGTTTATATTAGGGCCATTAAAGCTTAGTACAAATATTGAAAATTAGTGCATTTTACAGCCTGTATATTTACCTATTGGTAATAATTCTATAAGCTTTTCAGTCAGATTTTACAAGGTAATAATAATTTAATGTGTTAATAGATTACTGTTTATTGTCATTAATTGGCTGATTTTCTTTGCTGTGGCAATTATGCATTTTCTGATATTTCTGCACTAGTATCCAATTGGTTGGCTTCACATCCAATTGCACAGGCAACAGGAAAACAAGCCGCCACCCCAAGACTGGATGTGGTTGGGGTGGCGGCTTGTTTTCCTATTGCCTGTGCAATTGGATGTGAAGCCAACCAATTGGATACTAGTGCGGAAATATCAGAAAATGCATAATCACCACAGCAAAGAAAATCAGCCAATTAATGACAATAAACAGTAATCTATTAACACATTATATTATTATTACCTTGTAAAATCTGACTGAAAAGCTTATAGAATTATTACCAATAGGTAAATATACAGGCTGTAAAATGCACTAATTTTCAATATTTGTACTAAGTGTTAATGGCCCTAATATAAACACAATTCATTTCATTAAATTATAATGGAAAAGGCCAAGTTTACAGTGGATTTTATTAAACAAAATGCATTGAGTTATGCACATAATATCAAAATATCAAGAGTTGACGTCTAATTGCAATATTTTAATGCAATATTTACGTTTATTGTCTTTAATTTATTAATGATGATGAAAAATATGTATGCTCATAATTTTAAGCTATTCGTAAAATGTAAAACATTGTATTAATTTTGGGAAATGTTGATAATGTAAAAAGAAAATATTATTAATTATTCATTGAAAGAGAGATATCAATTTTAATAAGTTATTGCAAAGAAAAACTTTATTTACTAATCAAAGGACGGGAAGGGAAGGGAATAGCAGAATGGACGTTGCCTTCATCTGTGCCTGTGAAAGGGGCAGCATCAGAGATAGTGGGGAGGGAATGGGTGGTGGCTTGGGAGTCAGGGTTGGAAGGCAGGTGGCTTGATGGGGGGTTGGGGAGGCAGGGTTTGTTGACTGGGAAGGGGCAGCAAGAGCTGATTGCTTCAATTGCTCAAATTCTTCTTCCGTCACATATACTGGCTTGACAAAATGGATGGACTGGTGTAGGAGAACAGGGAGACGGGGGTCCTTTCTGGACTTATCACTATCACTTGCATAGAAGATGATGAGATCAAATAAGTCCTGGACAGATGCAGAAGAGAAAATCTCATACCCCTTATCAATCTGGGTGCATAGTTTGTTGTAGGTGGCAGGCTTCAAGCGCCTGAGGGTGGAACCAAAATTTTAGAGACATACATCTGCAAGATGCATGTTGGCATAGTTGATGGGGTAGGACCAGCAGGTATGCCCTGCAGCCCTGATTTCTTGGGTAGCCCATTCCCGCTGCTCCATCTCCGCACTCAGTACAACTGTGTGCACGGTGTTGTGTGTGGCCCACTCCTCCAACATGGCCTTGAGCTCCGTCTGGCAGGCATAACCATCTGTGGTGTTTGATATTGCCAAGTAATAATTGACGCCCAATGGGGAAACTGCCAATAAAACCCTAACAAACCAATACAATATTGGGCCGCGCTTGTACACGTCAGACTGGATATGCTTCTCTCCAAAGTCTTGAATACTTGCAGATATCTTAGCATACAACAGGAAGATTACGTCATTATGGGCCCTCATTGCCCTCCCTTTGATAAAATTAATAATAGTTGAATTTTAGGGGTCAGTGTCCACCAAAATGGGGCCACTGAGAACTTGATTGGACAAGATTCTAGAAGCAACCACAACTCTGTGCATCTACAAATTCACTGTTCTTTTAATGGTGAAGATGCCATGGATTCCCAACTGGAGACGTACCTGGACCAGGGGCATCTGTGGGTCACATTCCATAATGGTCATCATAATGGGATGGGCTGCATCACCTTTGGTTTAAGTTTGGGCACCAGTCAGGGTCTTCTTAGTAGGGGGCACAGTTGGCGTGGGCTTGCAGGGTTGCAGCCACAGTGGACTTTGCAAACCCCATTGCAGCTGCAATTTCCCCAAGGGACATAAGCTTGCCTTGCTTTTCAACCATTTTGAGAACAATCTCCAGAGTGATTAGTTTTCTTCTGCATCTTTTCAGGATGATTGGCTGGGGGAGGCATGTGTTCATCTTGAGAATTGGTCAATGCCATCAGATTGGCTGTTTTGGGGTTCTGGGCTCTCTGGGTGACCCCATGGCTAAAATGACTGGTTCTGGATGCCATTGCTGATAAGGGATTTGGGTTGGCAGCTGCCTGTGCATGGTGGGCAAACAGGGCCATGCTGGAAGTTGCAGGGGAAAGAACAGACTCCCGTGTGGTGCTTGCAGAGGGGTCTGCAGGTTGGGAGTGGCCATAGACAGAGGCTTCACCATTAAGAGACCCAGCGTAGCCCTGCATGATTTTGTCAAGGCCAGGGAACAGCTCGTTGGCTTGGTTGTTATTGAAAGAAGACATAATAAAAATTTTATTATAATTTTAAACTCAAGAAGAGGAATGTATATTTTAGTCAATTTTATTGTTATATATGTCAATTTTGTGAATATTACAATCTAAATTTTAGCCGACCTAAAATGGAATAGGGTGATTTTTGAGAATGCCTATGATTCCTAAAAGAATTTGCACAAATCCACTCTAGATCCTTTAACATCCTTTTTGAGACACCCATAAATTATATTTATTTCAAATTCATTGCAATTATGATTTGAAACTTGGTTCTTGGATTTGACAATCCCACAATTTCAGATTTTTTAATTTTCACATGATGTCTATGATTTGTTTGACATACAGGAAATCTCAAATTGTACATAAGAATCCTGCATTTCTGATTCATGTATCCCGCATTTGTTTGTTGGGTTTTGTCTTTTGTTAGTTGAGTTATCTGCTCAAGAGATTTGAAATTTGCCAATTTAAATAAACCCAAAAAATCAAAATAAATGGTTAATTTTATTAAATATTTTATTTTTCACTCAGCTGAGTTGCCCGCAAAAGTGATTCAAAATTTGGACCAAAGATTTGACAATCCCGCATTTTTACGTTCAGGTTCTGAATTTACAGTACCAAGAATGGTAACCAAGCAATATCACATGACTGTCCAAGTATCCAGTGGCTCAAACTCATCCTGCACATGACCAACCCCTAGGTTTAATCCAACTAAATCCCCGCCACAGTCAAGTCTATATAAGTCTAAAGTATTATCCAATAAGATATACTTCTCTTCTTTCCTAATTCCATATTTGAAGCTTCCCCAAAAGGCGCTCCTTATCAATAATATAAAACTATATATTTTAAAATCAATTCTGGACTAAAGAGACCTAAAGAAATTGATTTTTGCAATAAAAAATATATGCTAGATAATAAAAAATTCTTAAATTAGCTGTTTTTAGAAGAAATTTTAATTTAGTTTAAAAGCAAAATTAGACTAGAATTTATATGTAACTAATTCAAATGAATATAAGATATAAAACTACACAAAAAACTGCTTTATAAACTATAAGTTTAATAAAAAAAGGTTAGTTTAATTTCCAGCTTATGTGAAGCTATAATAATACTTCAGTAGAAGCAAAATAAAGGATTTTTCCTGCAAGATACAAGCATATGATTTTAGGTATTTTGGTTTATTAGTGAACTTATTTCAATGATAAAAGTTATATAATTTTATCATTAAAATAATATAAAGTACATTAATTTCTTATTAAAGCTATACTATACAATTTCATACTTAATAAAAGATATAGTCTTATATCTTATTTATAAGTCACAATATTCAAAGATATCAAGAATCTGCCACATACATCTCATAAAATGAAGACTTGAATATTATTATGTTAAAAACACTGTACTTCCACAAAAATATGATATAGATAGTTCAAAGTTGTATATCAAAAAGAAACATTTTATGCATCTTATTTTACTCTAATACATGTAGTAAAATGATATAATAGAAGATAATTGAGGGCAATAATGGAGAGAGGATAATAGAAGATAATCAAGGGTACAGTAGTTTTAAAAGCTATGGTAACAAGCAAAATGAACTCAGATTTAAACAAAATCATTTCAGATTTAAACGAAATCCAAGTCACGTGAGATTCAGGATTCAAATAATTTAAATATTGTCAGTAAATAAATGAAATGTCAAACCAAAAACAAAATTTCACTTGCCCATTATACAAAATTATATCAAACATCAAGTGGTGTAGTTCAACCCACAAACAAAATGAACTGACGCAACAAGTGAAATGCATGGATGCTATTCCGGAGTATATTATAATCCAATCAGGATTCATATGAGACACCAACAGAAGGACCAAAATGAAACAAAAGCTGAGTAATCTAGAAGCGAGATTACACAAACACAAAATGAAATGAACTCACACAAGATGTGTAGTATGAGCAGCCTAAAATAGAAAAATAACAGTATAACAGCCAATCAACAGCTATCCAATTTAGGAACAGAGGCATTTTATCCATTTTCATGGCTCCAGATTTGTATGGAATGGTTTTGAGAACCTTCTGAATATGGACTTGAGATTGCAATAAAAATAATTCATTAAATTTTAAAATTTCTACTTTTAGTGATTTTATCTAAACTTTTTACAATGGTTTTCAATAGCAACATCTTCAACTGCGCCAGCAGCCAAGCCAGCAGCAGTCAAGCCAGCTTCAATGGAGGCAAGGCTCAGAACGTGGAGGCACCTGTTTACACCTAAGCCTTTGAGGCGGGTAATGAGGAAGCTGACCTGTTACTGTCCCCTGACCCATATGGCTTTGACTTGTTTGAGAGTCACTTTGCGTCTAGTGCTGCCCCCGCTCCCACCCCCACCCCCGCACAAGCTGCCCATCAACCAACCAATCAGGATGGCAACCTTGATTCAGAACAACTTCCTGCCATTGCCCAACCTGCCCCTCCCTCAGCCAATCAGGCTTCAGCTCCCCCTGCCCAGCGCCCCAAGCAATGAATCATCACCGCCAAAATTCTTCAGGAAATTGTGGCACTCAACCTGCAGGGTCTGTCCTGGGATCAGATTGCTGACCAATTGCAATTTACCCAAGCTACTGTCATGCAGGAATTTGACAGCATGATGAACAGGGGGAATTGGATTGGGGCGGCCAAGAAGCCCAAGAAGGCCCAAGAGTCCCAGATAACTGAGGCATACTTAATAATGCTTGACCTCCTCCAGCAGGACCCCAAGCTTCCATTGACCCAGGTCCGGAAGCAACTTGCTCACCATGGCATTTGGGTGTCTGAGCGCATGGTGCAGCTCTAGATGTACGGGAAGGTGGCTTCTGTACGGGTTCTTACCAATTTTGCCGGCGACCAATGGGATGGCGCTGAGGATTCCCCGTATGATCCCGCCATTGAATCCACCCTGGTCCGTTGCTTGTCTAGTCTGTCAGATGATGTCATTTTCATCTCCTACTACAAGCTATTGTTAGCTTTTGATGACTTTGGTGAGCAAGGAAGAGCTGCCACTCAAAAAGAAAGAAAGAAAGAAAGAAGGTCAAGAAAGGGACGTTCATTGGTGAATTTCTGGCTGTGTTGGCCAAGGGTTTTGTCTATTATCAGACAAACCCTGATTTTGTTGATGGGTACTCTTACGGCCACATCCTTGGTGGATTGCTCAACTCCTGGGATGGCTTGAATTCAAAATACCAGGTTTTCTTGAGCCACCAGATGGAGGGAAGCTCCACTGCCCTTGAGGCCATCCAGGGACGCGGGCACCAGGCCTCAGTCTACCCTGCTGGCCATGCCAACATCCATCTGGGAGATGCCGTCTTCTTTAAAATGGGGTCCACACTACAGGAGCGCCGCCCTCAGGCTTTCAACAACCTCTATCTTGGGGTCCTTGATCACAATTTTCTCTTTGGTTGCCAAATGGTGGCTGACTTTTTTGCGCAAATGGTTTTTCATGTGAAAATGGGCAGCCAATCACATAAGGATAAGCGCCTTCCACCTCAGGCAACTGCCACTTACCAGCTCATCCAGCCAATGACCAATGAGGAGTACAACAAGCTGTATATGGCGGCCATCACGCAAAATCCTCATGCCTCCACCCCCACCACCAACACCCCTAACCTGCAAGCCCAACCCACCCAATCCCAGACCCCCCAGGCCAGCACTGCCTCTACATCTTCCTTCCTGTGCTATTCTGCCTACTAGGAATCACTCACCCTGCCTCAATAAACCCCCTGTTGCCAAACATTTTTTGTTTATATTATCTTTTTTTGAATTTCAATTGTTCATGTTCTCTTTGTTTATAGTTGGTTTTATTTGTTATGTTCAGCTTATTTCTATAAAAGCATATAATTACTATGGTGTGTATCTAGATCCTGAACACAGTTATTTTTAGCACCAAACCACAGCCCCTTGTGAAAACATTAACAACAATTTGGTGATCAGCTAAATTTGAATTAGAAAATTATAGTGTTAACTGTTTTTAGATAAAGTTGTTACTGATCCAAATTCAAAACCTTAATGATAACCTTTAAGCCAATCAGGAGCCAAGTGATAAAGTGATTGTTGTGACATAAAGGGTCATTCAATAATTCTTTGATGCATGTGCGCTAATTAATATGATTGGCGGGATGTTTTGCCATTGTATGCCATTGCCGCTGTGGCAAGTTGTTGGTAGACTAGTGCTAACCCAGCGGCTGATTGGGCACTAGTCCACCAACAACTTGCCACAGCGGTAATGGCGTACAATGGCAAAATATCCTGCCAATCATATTAATTAGCGCACATGCATCAAAGAATTATTGAATGACCCTTTATGTCACAACAATCACTTTATCACTTGGCTCCTGATTGGCTTAAAGGTTATCATTAAGGTTTTGAATTTGGATCAGTAACAACTTTATCTAAAAACAGTTAACACTATAATTTTCTAATTCCAATTTAGCTGATCACCAAATTGTTGTTAATATTTTCACAAGGGGCTGTGACAAGCGCCAAAAATAATATGGTAACCAGGGAAACAATGCCACACAAAGCAAACAATACATATTGAGATGTATGTAAAACATATACAAAATGGGTAAAAAGATGGGATGATGTAGTAAATAGGAAAATAAAAAGGAATAAAAAAAGAGGCAATTGTATCAAATAATACAGAATTTATTGGGGCAAGAGCTATAAAAACATATGAAAAGGTTAGTAAAAAATCAATGAGCAAATTGGAAAAACTTCTAAGAGACCTTGACTTGGCAATTACCAAAATCAAAGAAATTGACCGCAAGGTCAAGGAAAAGGTGAAGTCTGCTGTCCTTGAAGGGGACAAAATTAAAAAGGTGTCCGCCAAGTCACTCATGACCAAAATACCAGACACACCTGAAAAGACAATAGAGCGCCTACTTAATATACAAAAAACAGTGGTTGAAGGGCTCCAGTTCAAGTCCTTTGCACTCTCTGCACCGTCTGTCTGGACGGATGACCCTGAGATGTACGCACATCTCAAACCCGCCAAGAGGGCCTGCAAGGAGGACACTGAGATGCCCACACAGCTGCTTGCGCCAAGGATGGCAAAGCCTGCCAAAGCCGCCGGCAAAGAAGAAACCCAAGAAGGTACCTAAGAAAATAAATTTAATATAAAATTCATAAATACTTACCTTTTTTTAGAAGAAGTTGATGGCAAACTCCGCCGGGTCCTGGTTCCTTTTGTTCCCCCCATGTTCTACTCAAATTTTGCCACTCACGTGGCAAAGCAGCTTTTCCTGTCCCCCCCTGTCTTGCGGGAGCTCAAAGATAGGATACATGGTGCATTCCCAATGTCCAAGTAGGCATTAGCTGGGCTAACGTATGAAGAGGGGGCATCTGAGTGGGCAGTTACTGCCTACAAGGATGCTCAACTGGTCTGCCTGGACCCAGTTAACCTCAGTGGAGTTTACTATATAAACTCCATTGAGCTTGTTTGGGACGTCCTGGTGATGCTCCCATTCAAGAATATACCAGAGATAGGCCAGGCCCATGCAGCTGCTTGCTTCTGCTTCCTGGTGGAGCACACCCTGTCCTACTTGCTGGAGAACTTTGGGCGCGCGGTAGAAAAACTGGCTGTTGCGGATGCAACAGCCGTGAAGAAGACTAAAATCCTCCTGGCAGACTTTGGGCTGGCCTGAAGTGCCAACAAGACGGGGGTCCCAGAAGCTATGGATCTTACCTTTGGCAAAACAAAACACAAGAAAAAAATAAGCGCAGTATACAATAAGCTGTGTGAGTTTACGGAAGCCTTTGCTGGGCAAAGGCTTCACTTGGTGGTTTACCTGGGGTTCCTGTTTTACTTCGGAATGAGCGCCAGCGTGGAGGACCTGGACAGGGTCCTTATGGGGATCAGCAAGGCCCAACTTGCTCTCAACGGGAAAAAAGTCCCCCCAGGTTACAACTCAGTTGACCATGTTATCCAGGACGCCCTGGTCCTGGCAGGAATCTACGGGTTTGCGGCCCCGCCTGAGAAGCTGCTGCTTTACTCCCCCCTCACCATCCTCCCTTTTACCAGCAGGTAAGAATATTTTAACCAGGGTGTATCCACTGTCCACGGTGTGGCGGTAGAGGTTGTGTGCCACCTCCATTGTGGGGTGGGTACATACTGCCAAACTCACTATAGGTGATCTTAATAAATTCTCTCTTCCAAATAATTCCATTGCAATTTATAATATTTTTATTATAATAAAATTTTCTAATTCTTATTTTAGCAAACAAGATCTGCAGAATATATCCCAGAGAAGGTCTTGATAAAAGTATAATAATATATTTCAATAAAATCTACTTCTGATTTGGACACATTACATTAACTTTTTTTTGATTATTATATTTATTTTCCAAATGTGATATTAATGCGTTTGCAAAATCCAGTATCAAGCATTTGGGATACCCTTAGATGGCATAATAAAATAATATACAATAAAATAAATAAATTACTTACATCTATTGATGGATCTTCTTAATGTGATTGCAGGCTTAGAAACATCTAAATATAAATGATTTTTAATAAATCTTGAATAGTAAATTAGAGAATATAAAAAAGTCAGACAAGCTAAGCCTTTAATTGATTGGCTGGTTTGCAAGGCACGCGGGGATAAACAAATCAGCGTGGCCATAGAATTTGGCCACAGTCTCAGCTGGGAGGGTATGGATCCCGGCCTGCAGCAAATCAAAAAGGTCCTCTGTCCCAGTTGGGGTTCCTTGCTTGACAACTTGCTTGAGCCACCCAAAGACTTCCTCAATTGGATTTAGGAAGGGCAAATAGGCTGGGAGGAAGAGAAGGCGCATATTTGCCGTGGCCAATTGCTGGGGGCCCACTGCAATGCTCGTGTCAATTGATGGAAATTCTTCAAGAATATCTGCCACCCTGTGGAGACCAACGTTGTCCAGCACAATTATGTTGGTGAAGCCCAGGCTTGTGCGCCTCAGGTGCTCCTGGACCAATTGGAGGAATGATAGGAAGGTCCGGCTATTGTGAGATCCCAATATCATTTGGTAGAGCTCAACCCCCTTTGGACCAAGGAGAGCCACCATCAAATATGCTGTGGTGCGGACTTCAGCACGCCGAGCCATCCCGTCATTGGAGCCTCTGGGGACATACCCATAATCATTGCACATTGACAAGGCAAATGCTGATTTGTTGATGTAGTAAAATTTGATTGTCCCCTTGGCTTTTAGGGCAGTGTACGCCTCCGTGTATTTTCTCTGAGTCTCAATATTGGCTGGGCTGTTCCAATTGTATGGGGATATCCCAAGTTTTTTCCAGGAAAATTGCATTCCCTTGACCAAATGATAATAGAAGGAAATTGAGGCCTCAACCCCAAAAGTGGACTTGACCATGGCCTGTATATTTGCCAGTTCAAGATGGCAATCTTGGGTTATCCACTGGCGGATTGCCCATTTGTGCTCCTTTGTGAGCATGGTTGACACACGCAAGGATTTCTCCGCAGCAAAAGGACTCGACCCGTGTTGAGGAACTTGTTGAAGGTCTTTGAGGCGTACTTGGGATCCACCCTGACAATGGCTGCAGCCGCCTTGTAATTGCCTGATTCACACATTAGATTAAGCAGGATGATGTGTTGGATGTTGGGGATGCGCTTCTGAGTGGGCTTTTTAGCGGTGGGGATTGACTCATCAGCATTGGGCAAGGCACAGGGCATAGGCACCTTGTTGTAGAAGGCTGCAACTTTCTTGCGCACCAGTTGTCCCTCATCAGTTTGAAAGAACTCAGGATCCTTGTTGTCCTCCTGATTGCCATTGCTTATGTATGGCACATAGCTAGTATCAAGTACAGGCTTCACCTTCTCCAGCATGGCTGACGGGACCAACTCTTGCTGGTACACAGTGTCAAACACATACAAAGTAAGTTCTACCTCCTTTTTTCTAACCATTTTGGTAGTGGTGACCTTGGTGGGCTTCTGGGTCAGCTTGGGGACCCAAGGGTTTATGCTCTGCACCCTAGCAGCTTGTGCTCCTTGAACCAGCTGTGTCAGTGCAGCGTCACTATGGAACTCTCCTCTTCTGCCTCCCTCCTGAGTAGGCACTTGTGTTGTACTGAGTCTATTCTTTGACCCGCAGGGGCAACCGCAACCGCAGCGCACAACGGGTGCATTGGTACTCTGGTGTTGTGTTTCTTCCATTTTAAAATTTAATAAAATACTAAATAAATTTTAATTAAGTTACTCCCTAATTTTAATTTTTGCTTTTATCTGAATATGGATATTTAATTAGAGGTTTTCCTACCCAATATCCCAATTATAGATTTTTTATTTCTTAGTTAGTTGTTTCTGGTTTACAACGCCTATTTTTGAATACCCAAAATAATTCTCACCCTTTTTCCCGGATTTTATGCCAAATATAAGCACCCAACACAATATTTTTAAATTTTATGTTTCAGATCTTGTGTCTTATTTTAGATGCCTTGGTATCATTCTTGATTACAATCTATTGCACAAACTGCGTGAGTGATTTTGTTTGTGGTTTGGGTTACTATTGTGTTTTGTTTTTGGATTGAGTTTTGACACACCATGTGTGGGTGTATTTTGTCACCATTTCACATAGTAAACATATGGGTCATTATTTTTCTTGTTATGCCTAGGCGCCAGATTTATTCTTTTATAACTTAATCACATTATTCATATTTAATTTATTCAGAAAGCTTAAAATACAATCAACAAATTCCAAAACTTTAATTGATCTTGGGCCTAGATGATTTTTTTTAAAAATAAATCATCAATTTTAGAATTGAAAATTGCAATCTATAGTATTACTGAAAATATCTTAAGTGCTACTACAAACTACAAACCAAAAATATTTATGATGAGTTGCATGGGAGAGTAATAGCAGCCCCAAAGCTATAAATGCTATTACCCTATCTTTGGCTCATCATAAATATTCTTAGTTTGTTTCAGAAAAAAAAGGTTGTTGTTTTTGAAAGACTGATAACTCTATTTAAAATACACCCTCTAGTAAGCTGCCCTACTTCATGAACTTGCCCCAATACACTACTAGCATCTTCTGATATTTTTGTTTCTCTGGTATCATCACGTGATTTCAAATGATAAAATATCTCGGAATATTCTGAGAAGCTTTCAAATGTTAAAGGTGAAGTATATAACTTCCCATCTTTCATCAAATATGAAAGATTAATGTGCAGATTTTTAACTTCAAGCTCTCTTTTTATAGGCCTAAATTTCCTTTCATAAATATAAAAAAATGCTTTTTGGGAAACAATTGAACCAGTTAAAGATGAATTGTATAATTCTTTTCTTCTTTCTTCTTTCTCAAAAATATTTTTTAGATCATTAATGTTGTTAATATAAAGTACATTTTCTTTTTCCTTTAAAATTTTTGATATTACACCAAAGTGACCATCAACAATGCTTTTTCCATGGCATTCAACAAAACGGTTATATTTTATGGAACCCTTAATATATTTAGGTGCCTCTTTAAATAAGTAATATAAAAATTCATATGATCTAAAATGATTTCCATTATCTGTCCATACTTTTATATTTTTTATTTTTTAAATCTATCTAATTTAAGAAGACTTATTAGACATTCGCCTGAAAATAAAGAATCATGTGATAATATTTGAGACAAAAAATCATGATATTCATATTTAATTTTATTGTTTTCTTTAAAAACTAATGCAAACCCTAATAATGAGATTGGTTTTTTTGAATAAAAACAATTATTGGTCTCAATTGGACCACCTCCAACCTTTAAGTTTTCTTTATAATCTATAACTACAACACAAGACTCATCATCTAGTTCATTAATATCTTTTTTATATTCACAATTTTGATGAACATAAAAGACTTGGTGCTGATTAATAGTCTTTAAGTCATTGTCTATAGATTCTGGTAATGGTAAGTTTTTACTTTCACATTCTTCCTTCTTTTTTTCTAGTGAATTTTTTAAATTACAAATATTGCACATATCAGTTTGTTTTTTACTTTTTATTATATTTTTAGGGATTAATTTATAGTAAGTGGAAATTGAAACTGAAATCTCATTTTTTATTTTCATATTTTCATATATTTCTTTTTTTGTTTTAAGTAGAGAGTATTTAATTTCAGTTGAGTAATTACTCATCTCTTTTTCTATATCTTTATAAATTTTTTCAGGCACTTTTTTTGTAAACTGGCTTGTTTCAAAAGAATTTTCCAGCAATTTTTTAATTATTTTTTTAGTTATTTCTTTTTTTAATGAATAGTTATTATTTTTTTGGCTTTTTTTGTTTTAGCTTACATTTTTATTTTTATTTATTTTTCTTGAGTATTCAAACTCACTTTTGGTTATATTAAACCCCATATCATTAAGCTCTTTTAAAGAGTAACTGGAAGTAACCAGAGATTGCAAGGCTGGGAGATGTTTTTGGGGAGAAGATTTCATGAGATCCTTTAAGTTTTCAATGAACTCATTGCCTTTTTGATTTTGAATAGTTGGCAGGAACTGAGCTTTCCCAAATTCAGTTTGAGTAAGGAAGTGCTTGATGAAATTATCAAGATCATCACCAGCAATAAAGAGGAATGCCTTTTTTAACATTGCAATTCTCTCTCTTTTTGTTGAAGCTCCCAAGGAAAAAAAGGGTAGCATGGAAGAAGTAAATTTAACTGAGGACATGGTAGTATTTTGAATCTGTAATTAGGTCAGATCTTTGATGTGTGCCTTAATGATGGAGTAGTTATGATCAGAATGTGGTCTTTGAATTGGGTTATTTGGATTAGAAGCTTTATGGTACTTTAGCTCTTATATACCAAGCTAAATGACACCATTCTGAAAGAAATGGTGTGATAGCTTTTATTATAGTTTGAACTTGAATTTATGTTTGCAGAAATTAATTAAATACCCAGTTTTCATGCACAAGTGATATATGTGAAGCAGCTAAGCATTATTATTACATCATATCCGCTTTGTAATCAATGCAAATCAATTAAAATGATGTATTCAGTTAATTGTAACTCTTCCGCATATTTTTAAAATGATAAAATATTAAAGAATTCCATTTAAAGAATGCTCAATTTGAGGTTCGAAGCTCACTTGAACCTTAAAATCAATCTAAACAGTGATAAAAACATCCTAACTTCAAACTATCATAAAATCCTAGAGAATTGAGCTTTTTAAATAAAATAAAATGCAAAAATAAAGCTCTCAATCTTATCTTTAATTTCGTCAAATAAAAAACATCTGTTGTATATTCAAAAAAGAGTATTTATTAGCTTTGAAGTGATCTACTTTATATCATTAGATATAATCATATAATAAAATCTGGATTATGCTCTTTTAAATTACTTTTGCTTTAATATTGAGCATAGTATACATATTAAAATTTTTACACCAATAGAAAGATAAGATTCTTAGCTTCATTTTGATAGTTTACAGTGTGAAAAAATATTAATTTTTCATTGAGTTATTAATGTTTTAAATATAAATTGTGTAATTAGTTACTTTTTCAAAATCGAACTGTGTTATGCTGCGACTTGAGCAGCATGTGCATTAGAAAATGGCCTAATCTCTAAAATAATGACCCATATGTTTACAATGTGAATTGGTGTCAAAATACGCCCAAGCGTGGTATGTCAAAACTCAATCCAAAAACAAAACACAATACCAACTCACTATGTAAACAAAATCACTCAAATGTTGTGTACAATGGATTGTAATCAAGAATGATACTAAGGTATCTAAAATAGGGCACACAATCTGAAACACAAATTTTAAAAATATTGTGTTGGGTGTTTGAATTTGGAAGTAAAATCTGGGAAAATGGGTGGATTTTTTTTAATATTCTAAAATGGGTGTTGTAAAACTAAAAACAACTAATTAAGAAATAAAAAATCTATAATTGGGATAAGGGTGGGAAAAATTAATTAAATATTCATAATCAGATAAAAGCAAAAATTAAAATTAGGAGTAACTTAATTGAAATTTATTTAATATTTTATTAAATTCTCAAAATGAAAGGAACACAACAGAGTACCAATGCAAATGTTGTGCACCGCAGTTGCAGTTGCCCCTGCGGGTCAAAGAACAGAGTTACTGCAACCCAAATGCCTACTCAGGAAGGAGACAGGAGAGGAGAGTTCAATAGTGACGCTGCACTGAAACAGCTGATTCAAGGAGCACAAGCTGCTAGGGTGCAGAGCATCAACCCTTGGGTTCCCAAGCTGACCTGGAAGCCCACCAAGGTTACATTCACCAAGAAAGTTAGAAACAAAGAGGTAGAACCTACTTTGTATGTGTTTGATGTTGTGTACCGGCAAGAGTTGGTCCTGTTAGTCATGCCAGAGGTGAAGCCTGTACTTGATACTAGCTACAAGCCTTACGTCAGTGATGGCAACCAGGAAGAGGACAAGGAGCCTGAGTTCTACAGAACCACATAGAGGCAGTTAGTGTTAAAGAAAGTTGCTGTGGTCTACACCAAGGTACCTATGCCTTGCAAGCCAGTACCTGAGCAGGATCCCATTTCAACTACTCCTGCTAAGCCCACCCAGAAGCGCATCCCAGATATCAAACACATTATCCTGCTCAAGCTAATGCATGAATCTGGTGATTACAAGGCGGCCATGGCTCTTGTTGGGGTGGATCCCAAGTACGCCTCAAAGACCTTCAACAAGTTCATTGATACTGGCTGAGTCCTTGCTGTGGAGAAATCCTTGTGTGTGTCAACCATGCTCACCAAGGAGCACAAATGGGTAATCCGCTAGTGGATAACCCAATATTGCCATCTTGAACTGGAAAATATACAGGCCATGGTAAAATCTATATTTGGGGTTGAGGCCTCAATTTCCTTTTATTATCATTTTGTCAAGGGAATTTGCTTTTTCTGGAAAAAGCTCAGGGTATCCCCCTACAATTGTAATAGCCCAGCCAACATTGACGTCCGTAAAAAATATGCAGAGGAGTACACTGCCCTCAAACCCAAGGGGACAATCAAATTCTATTACATTGACAAATCAGCATTTGCCTCGTCTATGCGGAATGAATATGGGTATGTCCCAAAAGGCTCAAATGATGGGTTAGCTTGGCGTGCGGCAGTCCGCACCATAGCCTACTCAATGGTGGCTCTCCCCGGTCCAAAGGGTGTTGAGCTGTATCAAATGATATTTGGTTCTCACAATAGCCATACCTTTCTGAAATTCCTCCAATTGATCCAGGAGCACCTGAGGCGCACAAGCCTGGGCTTCACCAATGTCATTGTGCTGGACAATGGTGGACTACATAAGATGGCAGATATTCTTGAGGAATTTCCATGAATTGACACTAGCATTGCAGTGGGACCCCAGCAATTGGCCACAGCAAATTTGCGCCTTCTCTTCCTCCCTGCTTATTCACCCTTCCTAAATCCCATCAAGAAAGTCTTTGGGTGGCTCAAGCAAGTCATCAAGCAAGGGACCCCAACTGGGACTGAGGGCCTCTTTGATTTGCTGCAGGCCAGGATCCACACCCTCCCAGCTGAGACTGTGGCCAAATTCTATGACCATATGATTTGTTTATCCCTGTGTGCCTTGCCAAACAGCCAATCAATTAAAGGCTTAGCTTGTCTGACTTTTTTATATTCTCTAATTTACTATTCAAGATTTATTAAAAATCATTTATATTTAGAAGCTTCTAAGTCCAAAATCACATTCAGCGGGAACATCAATGAAGGCTCATAATTTATTTATTTTATATTAATTTTTTTCTATTATGGCATCTGAAATTATTGCAAACACTTGATACTGGATTATGTGAACATATTTATATCACTTTTGTTAAATAAATATAAAAATCAAATTTAAAAAATTTAAATGTAAAGTGTACACAATAGAAGTAAATTTTATTAAAGTAAATATATCTATGCTTTTATGAAAACCTTATTTGGGATTTATTTTGCAAAACTTGTTTGCTAAAATAATAATTATAAAAATTAATTTATTTAAAAAGCAAAATTTAAAATTGTAGCTTATATTGAGGAAGGAGATTTTTATTGAGTGCACCTGTAGTGGGTTCAGCGGTATGTACCCACCCTGCAACGGAGGTGGCACACAGTTTCTACCAACACACTGTGTACAGTGGATACACCCTGCTAGAATTATTCTTGGCAGAGAGTAAAAGGGAGGATAGTGAGGTGGGAATGGAGGAGCAGCTTTTCTGGCGGGGCTTCAAACCCATATATACCAGCCAGGACCAGGGCGTCCTGGATGACGTGATCCACCAAGTCATACCCAGGGGGGACCTTCTTCCCATCAAGTGAGATCTGAGCCTTGTCAATTCCTAGAAGGACCCCGTCAAGATCCTCCATGCTGGTGCCCATTCCAAAGTAGAAGAGATACCCAAGGTAAACAACAAGGTGAAGCCTTTGTCCAGAAAAGGCTTCTGTACTCTTACAGAGTTTATTATACATGGTGCTAATCTTCTTATCATGCTTGGTCTTGGCAAATGTGAGCTCCATTGCCAGAGGGACCCCTGTCTTGTCAGTGCTCCAGGACAGCCTGAAGTTGGCAGGAGGATCTTGGTTTTCTTGACAGCTGTTGCGTCTGCAACAGCCAATTTTCCCATCATGCGCCCAAAGTTCTCAAGGAGGTAAGAGAGCATATGCTCCACCAGGAAAAAGAAGCAAGCAGCTGTATGGGCCCGGCCCATCTCTGGTATGTTCTTGAATGGGAGCGTTGCCAGGATGTCCCAAACAAGCTCAATGGAGTTTACACAGTAAACTTCACTGAGGGATACTAGGTCCAGGTGGACCAGTTGGGCATCCTTGTAGGCAGTAACTGTCAGGAATATTCCTGACATAAATCAAATCCTGACTGAAGAGAAAAGTTGGGGAAAGATAGGATAATTCCCAATTAAAGAGGCCAAATTTGAGAAAGAATTTCCCCCTTTATTTGGGAAAAATAAAAATAAAATTGAGGAAAAACCGGATTTTAGTAGGCGCTGGGTTAATTTATCATCTGGGCAGGCACCCGCTGTCACCGCACAGACGCCTGCCAGCACCCTTTGCCAGCCTCCCTGCACCCAGCCAGCTACCAGCAGGTCCCCTGCTTGCCTGCCGAGCCCCCACTGCCCAGCCAGCCACCCGCAAGCCCCCTGCCAGCCTCCCAGCTGCCAGCCAGGCCCCTGCCACCCACCTGCTTGCTCCCTGGGTCCCAGCTGGCTGCCAGCCACCTACCTGGGTCCCAGGGCCCACCCTGCAACCAATCAGAAACCCTCATTAAGTACAGTCAATCAAAAGCATCCCTGAATACAAGGGAAAATTCTGAAACCAAAATTACACCTCCAGAAGAAGGAGGGAATAATGATTAGGATTTTAAAAATAAGTTTGCCACCAACCAATTGGATGCTTATTCACAGACCACATGGTCAGGGTCAAACTCCAACCAAAACAATGTTCTTAAAACCAAAATAGATCTTGAAAGGAATTTGACTCATATCCTGCACCTAGCATCAGGGAAACATGAAATTATTGGTTCACCTCAAGAACTTCCCAACCAGCCACAGATAGCAGGAGAACAGGAGTTTGGCCATCTTCCCAAGCCCCAACTGCTATCCCTATCTTCTAAACTTCTGGGATCCCCCATCCCCTGCTTTTCCCTTCCAATTCCAAATCTTTTCACAGGGGAAAGCACTATAAATGAAGGATCCCTCCTCATTAATAGCTTGTGCTATTATTGAGATTAATACCCTCAATAAAGTGAAATTCTACTTAAAAACTTAAGTCAACTTAATAGTTAGTCCCAGCCAACCTCCCTCCAATCCAAGGAAGATGAACCATCTCATCTTCACAGCTGTGCTCACAGCTTGCCTTTGGATTGGAGGCTACCAACAGGGGTCAGAGTTCTTTGGGCCCTCTCCAGAAGGACTAGGTCATGACCCTCATTACAATCCTGACCAACTAAACTCCTCCCATACTGAGCCCTGGCCTCCCCTGGTGTCTCCACATTCCACGCTCTCCATTGCAATGTACACCTCCATGTACTACATATTGACCTACTTTTCCAGGAGCTTTGGGAGATACAATGTACATGCTAAGGTCTTCTGCTGGTTGATGACCATATATCCCATCATTGACGCCCTGACTGGATTCCAATTTGCCAACCTACTAACATACATGCTTCAAGTGGTACCCACAGTTTTGGGGTATTACAGTAACTGCCCACTCAGATGCCACCTTGGCATGTTTATCTCAGCCAATGTCTCCTGTGACATCAGAAAGAATCTGTGGACACAGTCCTCTGGCTCCTGAAAGACAGGGGGCAGAAACAGCTGCCTTGCCTGTGAGATAGGGGGGCTGAACTAACTAAGTTTGGCTCCCATCCTGGGGGGAAACCCCACCAGGACACCATCCAATGCAATACTGGTATGGCTGCTCAAAGGGGTGTCCACAAGGAGGACGCAGCAGACAGACAGGGGAAGTAGGGATCCAAACCCATCAAGATCATTCCACCAAGTAGCCAGGTGACGACTTGGGAGCATGCTCTTGGGGGCCCAGACCTTCTTCCTGGACCTGGACCACCAGGTCCTCAGAAAAAGAGGCACCGGGGGGACCGGGACAGGGGGCGTTGTGGGGATTGGTTTGGGGGCAGAAAACTCAAGGTTGTCACAGGTGAGACTGCAAACAACACTTTCACTGGTAGCAAGAATTTCCTGAGTGCACCCAGGAATGTCCTCAAACAAACGCACAAATGAGGTGAGGTAGCTCCCTATGTGGTGAAGTGAATAGGAGATACAACTCCAGAGATCTGGAGAGGTAGTCAATATTATCACCAGAGCAGGTGCAAGAGTAAAAACCACAAACTTCACCAGGGGAACCAGTATTATTTTAAATTTAGAGAGGTGAAAGAACTATCAAACTTTGAACTTTTTGACAACAGGGGACCAACAGCTGGGCTGCAAATAAGATTTTATTAAAATACAAAGCCCAGAGACAATGACCAAATATTTTACGCTTTGGGAGTAATTAGAAGACATTGGCCAGGTGTGAACAGAGCAAAAGCAAAAGTCAAAGAAAATGGGAAGCAGTTTTGAACTTAAACTAGGTAAATAAAGGGTTTTAAACACTAATCTTGAAGTTTTAATTAGATTTTTGGGGACAACAAGGTAAGTGTATATATCAATACTAATATTAATGCTAGAGGCTCCATAAACAACGCTAAAGTCTAAAGGAAGGTAGGAGGGTAAATAAAAGTAGAACTAATACTAACAAAGCCAGGAATAGGTAAGAGCTACAAAAGAGTCTCAAAATGACAACTTTGAGTTAGGAAGTTATAAACTTTTAATTTTGAAAAAAATGAGCAAGCAGGGGACCAAAAGTCCCCTGTCTTGCTTTAAGAGACCAACTTCAAGTTTGGAGAGTCACCTGACCCAGGCAATGAGTCTAATTGGCTGAAAGAGAAAATTTGCAAGGGATGACCCATTGGGTTGAAGGGTTTTACAGTAATTTCTGGTTTCCACTCTGATTGGCTGACATCAATTGGGTGATTCAAATTAACATTTAATCCAGTTGGATTAGAAATTGATGATTTGGCAGCAGCACAACCTGTTTGTTTGACCTTAATTGATTTTAAATGTGGACAGGCCTAAGCCAAAAAATAGTCCAAATTTATCAGGGATTCTTCCCAGGTGAGAACTGAGTCCAGAACTTCAATATTTCCCACCTGGGAAGGGTATGCCAACACAAATCTCTCATCAACCGTGTGGGCTAGATCCTCAAGAGAATTAAAGGGCTTGACTGGCTTCTAAGCAGATTTTTTGGTATGACGCAGGAAGATTGTCCTATCCAAGGCTAAAGGGGGGAATGACTTTATATTGCCACATAATTGGTGTAGTTTACATAGAATATGGCGGGGACAAAGGGGACCAGGACCTGGAAGATTTTACTGTCTATGTTTTTTAAAAAAGTAAGACTTTTGCATTTTTATTAATTTTGTTTTTAGGTTATCTTTGTGTGTTTCCTCCTTGCTGGTGGCTTCAGCAGGCTTAGTCATTCTTGGAGCAAGTAATTGTGCTGGCAATTCAGTGTCCTCTTTCCTGGCGTGCTTGGCTGGCTTGAGATGTGCATACATCTGGGGCTGTCAACCCAGACAAATGGCGCAGAAAGATTGTACACCTTAAACTGGAGGCCCTCAACCACCGTCTTCTGAATGTTGAGTAGGTGCTCAATTGTCTTCTCAGGGGTGTCTGGTATTTTGGTCATAAGGGCCTTTGTAGACACCTTGTCTATTTTGTCCCCTTCAAGGACAACTGTCATGAATGACATTTCAATACTTGTATTGAAAACCCAAGAGTTGAGCCCCAGCTCCCAGAAGGCGGATTGAACCCTCCAGAACAGTCCAGGACCCGCCAATCTGTTGAGTCACAGGCTTGAATTGGTAAATAACCCCGCGACCTGCTGGCCTACTATAGAGGATTCCCTGGATAGTTGCCAGTCTGCTGCCAAACTGGTGCCAATGCAGACCCATACCAACAAAGGCAATATAACCTGGCTAACAGAGGTTGGGGAAGGACCTACTGCCAACCTGCCAAGAGCCAATACTGGAGCTCTGGAATCAACGCTGGAAGCCCTGGAATCAAACCCTGATCCCCCAAAGACTACTTGAGTCACACAGAGTGGACAGGAACCTGCCCACTTGCTGAATTGCATACCTGAGTTAACAAGTCACTCTAAAACCTGCCAGTCTCTCAAGGAAAAGTCCCCAAATGGTCATCAGATTGATGCAAACCTTGAGCCACCAAAGACCCAAACCTATGCAGAGGTTGCAGCTTGCCTTAAGGAGGTTAAAACAAAACCTATTTTTAACTCTGCCAATGACCACCATCAACTGCCTGCATTCTGTCCAGAGAGGGTAGTGCAATTGAACTACTCAGGTGACATAGTGAACAGTGGCAGCGGAACAAAGCATTTCCACTTCTATTCACCATAGCAGGCACTACCTGGATCTCCCGCCCTCAAGACTCTAAGCCAAGATCCATGCCCTGCCAGTGCCTTGTCTGTGAACCTGAACCCTGCAAAAATTGAAGAAGTAAAGTCCCATGGTATAAAAGCCCTGGCGGTATGGTGAAGACCAGATTGTCATTTTCAGTAATAAAGTTTTATGAACCTTTGGTTCAAACAACTCTTACCCTATCTAGTTTTAGTGATCTTCCATCTTAATTCTGGTCAAGTAGACTACCAGGCTGCCGCCCCCTCCCAAGACCAATCTGCCAAATCTCTCCAGGCATTATACTGTCCCCCGGGAGTCCCCTTTGAACCTGTGCATTTTACTGAATACCCCCCCCAACCCAGCCTATTCAGAGTACAACTTGGAGACTATCCTCATTGCTGATCCCTTGGCCAGGACTAGAGCAACTGAATACATAGGACGCAAAGGAAAGAGGTTCAAGATCCTGCCCTTACTATTCAAAGACAAGTACAATTACCTGCCTGCCTACTTTGTTCACATGACTCCACCATTAACCCCAAGACCAGACCGCCCACTGGAACCTACTGCCGCCGCCAAGACCACCTCTACCCAACTGTTTGGAGTACTCTACATTACTTTGACAGGATTTGTGGATTCTGTGGTCCCCAACTCCAGACCCTGGTCCTTACTTGGCCAATCTGTATCTTATAATATCAAGTTAGCACCCATTCTATGGTGGGCCTTACCCGCCGGCTTGGCCGCACCTTGCCCTGAGCCGCTCAATGCCTCCACCTATGATTGGCTTCCTGACAACAGCATATTTAACTCTTGCTTTGAATTTGGGTCAATTTCTTTGATCTCTGCAATTGCAGAGTCAAGGTCCTTCAATAACTTCTTGAGTTCTCTCAAAGATTTTTTACTAACCTTTTCATATATTTTTATAGCTTTCACCCCAATAAAATCTGTATTATTCTGATACTATTGCCTTTTTTGTTTATTCCTGTTTGTTTTCCCATTTACTATATTATCCCATTTTTTACCCATTGTGTATATGTTTTACGCTCAACTCAATGTGTGTTGTTTGCTTTGTGTTAACATTGTTTCCTTAATTACCATATTACTTTTGGCACTTTACACAGCCCCTTGTGAAAATATTAACAGCAGTTTGGTGATCAGCTAAATTTGAATTAGAAAATTATGTGTTAACTGTTTTTAGATAAAATTGTTACTGATCTAAATTCAATTAAACTATAATTTTCTAATTCAAATTTAGCTGATCACCAAAATGTTATTAATATTTTCACAGGGGGCTGTGTTTGGGTACTAAAAAAAACAGTGTTCTGGATCTAGATACACAGAATAGTAAATATATGATTTTATAGAAATAAGCTGAACATAAAGAATAAAACCAACTATAAACAAAGAGAAAATGAACAATTGAAATTCAGGATAAAGATAATATAAATAGAAAATGTTTGGCAACAGGGGGCTTATTGGGGGCAGGGAAGAGTGATGCCTAGTAGGCAGAATAGTATGGGAAGGAAGGCGTTGAGGGGCAAGTGCCTAAAGTTGAAGTGTGGAGATCAAAATCCCTAAATTGATGGATTTTTTAATCTCTGCACTTTT
This sequence comes from Entomophthora muscae, assembly GCA_014839935.2. Lineage (NCBI taxonomy): Eukaryota > Fungi > Entomophthoromycota > Entomophthoromycetes > Entomophthorales > Entomophthoraceae > Entomophthora > Entomophthora muscae. The sequence goes on from QTSX02001606.1 coordinate 162,569, forward strand.
ATCAATAAAGTTCCCCAAAAAATTTAATATTTTTTAAAATTTTACTTTTTTGAAAAATTTTTACTAGATGCTAAAATCAAAAAAACCAAGTTCAAAGTGCCCAAATCAATACACTTTAAAACACACCTTGATTTAATTTGGCTTTTAAATAGAATTTATTTACCCCTTTCAATAGAGGGGACAAAATCAAAAGTGCAAAAATCAAAGTGCAAAACAGTCTTCAATTTAATATTTGATACATCAAAATTAAAAAAATTTAAAATTAATTTTTTTTTCTATATGTAAAAAAAGAAATCAAGAGCTAAAAAAAGATTTTTTAATTTTTTTGTTAAAATATTATTATAAGCTCTTTCTTTTTAAAAAGTAAAATTTTGTCTCATAAAAATTCATTTAAAAATTTACATATAGTTTCTTAATGGGTGTAGAAATTGAAAAGTAGTCAAATCAAAATCCAAAAAGGTGCCAAAAATTTAGGACCACTTAATATTAAATTTTTGCAAAAAAATATATATTTTATTCATTATGTTTTATTAAGTTCCTCAAATCCAAAGTGAGGAAATTGAAAATTGACTTTTTAGATTTAGTCACACTTTTTATAAGCTTATAAGATTTTAAATAAAAGATAAAAACTTTGGAAATTCCTTATGTAGATTCTTTAAGACCTGATGTTTAAATATATAAAAAAGAAATTAAGTTTTTTAGTAGGTTTTTATTTTATTGCAATATTAAAAAATTGGTGTGTTTTGGAGACAATTTTAAAAAACTTTAAATTAATATAATATTGTACTATGTTTCCCTATGTTATTTCAGGGGACAAATCAAAGTGCACAAAACAAAGTGCCTAAATCAAAGTGCAATAAGCTCTTGGGTTTTTTGAAGGTTTCTCTTTTGAATTTTCTCCTTTCCCACCTCTCATTCCTCCTCAAAAACTTTTAAAAAGATTATGCCTTGTCAAGAGGGTGGGCTTTATAAAATCTTATACCAAGTATAAAAAACTTTCTTTTTGTCAGAAAATTGCAGACCATGGTATTTTATCATCAGCCAGATGAGATCCTAAGTCTTCTAACATTAGGAAAGTACAGAGAACCTGTGACTTTGGCGTAACCTTTGGCCCAGAATATTTTGTTGTCATCAGAAGTAGCAAGTCTGACAGGGCCCAAGGCCTAAAGGATTTGAGCCAGTTCTTCCTACTTCTGGATATAGATCCATAAGTTGTTGTATCCATAGTTTACTTTAGGGCTTAATACTGTATGGCAACAGTATGATCTTTTGCTCTCCACTTAATTAGAATCAAACTAGGGAAAGTATTCAAAATATCAACTCTTTATTAGACGGCTTGTAACGGATCCAGGCCTAACCAGTCCATCCTGCCATTATCCTGCCCTTGACTCTTATTGCTGTTACCTTCCTGGGACAAAGCTTTGAGGAGCTTTGCCTCCAGGGAGGCAATTTTATTGGCTAACACTTTATTGTCATCCCGCCAACAAGCCATGATTTCAACGCTTTTTTCCTCTCAGGCTCTCAACGCCTCAATTTCACAATTTGCCATCTCTTTCACTTGTTGCAAGATTTCATCCCATCCTACCAATAAGTTCCAAGCATCCCAAGCATAAATTTGGTTCCATTGAGCGGGAGTCCCTTCCTTTGCAAAGTAATCGGAATACAACTCTTTGAACGCAGCCTTTACTTCTACTAAAGATTTGGCAGGAACAGTCTTAGTGACCTCCAGGCTGGTCCAAGATTCTTCCAATGTACTTGTAGGAACCTCCTTTTTTGCTGCAGCAGTTTTCACACAAAGGACTCCAAACTTGGCTCTCTCAAATTTTAACAAAGAAGGCATGACAATTGAAAAATAGGTGAGGGGAAAGCGTCAAAACCAACAATGCATATATTTTATTAATGTTTAACTGTTTTTGCTTATATACCATTTGGGGCATATTCAGCTGAAAACCCCTCTCATTCCTGAATCAACCTATGGTTCATCTCACGTGATCTATGACGTTTGAGTCATCTAAACCTAGATATTTACCTAAAAGATCACCAATATTTCTCAACCTATGAGAATCAACCTAAAATGGGAAGAAGTCACCTGACTCCATTCATCCCAATGTACCAATTCAGCATGGAGCTTCCTCAGCTCCCGGCGCCAAAACCCTGTGGATTAAACATCCCAAAACTCAGCTCTCAGTGTTCCAACTGGGAACCAGCTGATCAAACCTGAATTCCTAGGCATCCTTGCTTTTATTTAGTTATTTTTGCATTTAATGGTTTTTTGCCTTAAACCCCATTAAACTGCTTCAAAATTCAAACCAGGCGCCACTGCAGCGCTCAGCAATTTCCCCAGGCGGCGCCCCAGCGCCTGAGAAAATTTGATAGTGGCGCCTCTCAAATTCATTAGGCGGCGCGGCGGCGCCTCTAACCCAATAAATTTGCCAATGTGGCGCTTTTAACCCAAATTCCGGGGGTTTTCCCATGGTTAACCTTAATCAAACTTCTTGACAAAGTCAAGGCCATTTTAATATAATTAAATCCTCATTAATTATATCCTGTATTTATTAATTAATCTTCTTGATTAATCAACCCATTTTTGAGACGCCTAGTCTCCAAGATTAATTTGGCCAATCTTGCCTCAATCCTTTTAGTTAGCCTAACCTAACTAATTATCCATATTATGTTCTTTTATTAAACATAGATATCCAGTTTCTAGGAACCTTTACCCCAATAATTCTAAACAAACCTATATATATGTAATAAACAGCAAAAACAGAACATCTTTATATTTCAAAGTGTTTATTCAGCTAAATACTCAGCAGTGACTGTAGTACGGTCACACGGCTGATATTGAGGCTGGCCCAGCTGCCCACATTTATCTGAGTTAGCTCTGGCCCAACCTTGAGTGTGTGCATTTTATGACAAAAGCTTGATTGACAACTTCCACAGCTCAGTATCCTTTCTGAAGCTGTGAACCTGGACCATGTTTCAGGTGGCTAGCTAGCCTGGCTGGCTACTAGTTGGTGGAGATGAGTCTTCTTAAATCAGAGCTACTCTAATACAATAGGCTCAAAGCCTCTTATATTAGAGTGTTTGGCCTGATGGCCCAGTCTATTTTGGCTCTTCTAGAAGTGTTTCAGATGATGGCCCATATGATGGCCCTTGTTATAGAATATAATTAAAGTTTAGAACAGTAATTATTATGAAAAGCATATTTGAGGTGGTTGTAGAGATGGACTAATTAATTTCACAGTATCTGCATGTTTTACTATTGGTTAAGAATAGGGATTTTGCAAATGCCAGGATATGATTTGATCATTTGAATTTATTGATTCCACAAAACTGTGTCCCACATTAATTTGTTGAAACCATTCCTAAGAGTGGTTAACTGCTGGCCCGTGTTATTTTGTTGAATCTGTCAATTATTCATTATCCATAAATCCTGACACTTTTCTTTCTTCTCTTCTCCTTTTCTCTTCTCTTCTCTTCTTTTCTTTTCTTTTCTTTTCTTTTCTATCTCCTTTTTTATCCTCAATTATCTTCTTCTCTTTTCCTTTCTTACCCTCAACTATCTTCTACTATCCTCTTTCCATTCTTACCCTTGATTATCTTCTGTTATCCTCTCTCTGTTATTTCCCTCAATTATCTTCTACTATATCTTTTTACTACATGTATTAGAGTAAAATAAGATGTATAAAATGTTTTTTGATATACAACTTTGAAATATATTTATCATTTTTAGTGGAAGTACAGTGTTTTATTATAAAAATATTTAAGTCTTCATTTTATGATATGTAAGTGGCAGATTTTGATATCTTTGAATATTGTGACTTATAAATAAGATATAAGACTATATCTTTTTAATTATAAAATTTTATAGTATAGCTTTAATAAGAAAGTAATGTACCTTATATTATTTTAATTATAGACTTCTATAACTTTTATCATTGAAATAAGATCACTAATAAACCAAAATACCTAAAATCATATGCTTATATCTTGTAAGAAAAATCCTTTATTTTGCTTATACTGAAGTACTATTATAGCTTTACATATACCACGGCCCATACCAGAGTCCAGCTGGACTCTCATAAGGGAGGCAGGCTGGGCCTGGAAGGCCATGTACACAATATGCGCAATACAGACAAGGTAGTTGACTTCAGTAGCTAGGGGGCACCAACTTCCAGTATGGGGCACAACCTGGTCAGCCAGCCCTAATACTGAGATATAGACAAACCCCAACTTGATAGAATCCTGAGCAGGAGGCGCAAGGGATGGAGGGGGGAGAAGCAGGAATCTCCTTAATAGTAGGTGGGAGATCCAGATGGTAGGGATGATAATACTCCACATCAAGAGTGCAAGGTGGATTGACTGAGATGGCAGGAATTTAACCAGGAGGATATGAGTAGGCAAGATTATATTGTGTTGTGGATTCCCAAATAGATGCAAAGAGAATAATAAAATTGGAGCAAAAATAAACAATTCCTGCAATAAGATAATGATTTCTGGGCATAAACTTGCTTTATTAAGATGTCAACAGTGAGGAGAGCTTCTCCTTCTCACTACTTATACTTACTGGTAGTTTTGTGGCCTTTTGTGCCACCAGGGAACTGATGGCATCAAATTCAGTTGAACTTAAAATTTTCACTGGAATTTGTGTACTTAGACCAGGGGATGGGTACTCATTGGTTGTTATAAAATGAACCTTTCTTGAACTGAAGTATGCTGAGGTGTCATAGTTATTTATAGATTCCGCAAGAGATCAAGTGCCCAATTGCGTGATCAAACAATTGTGCTCCCAATGTACCATTTCCTGATAGTTGGGAGGCCCAAATTTGATCATAGAATTGAAGCTAGGAATTAGAGGCTCATGTGCTTCTTGAATCCTGGGCCATTTGTTAGTCAAAAGGGGGTTTTTCTTGCTCTGGGAGATACTTGGTAGGGGTTCCCAAGCTGTGGGGGTTTTGCCTCTAGGAAGGCCAGCTGATTGTCAAGGGCATTCTGGGCCCTGACAACAAAAGCTGAAAATTTAATTGAACTTTTTTATTAAAACTATATATTATAAAGCAGTTTTTTATTTATTTTCATTTTTTATATTCAATTGAATACAGTCATATATAAGTTCTAGTCTAATTTTTCTTTTGAAACTAAAATAAACTTTCTTTTTAAAAACAGCTAATTTAAGGAGCTTTTTTATCTTGCATATATTTTTTATTGCAGAAATGAATTTCTTGGGTCTCTTCAGTCTATAATTAATTTTAAAATATATAATTTTATATTAAAAACTGCTTTTTAATTCTGCTTCAAAGTTAGCCTCCAGAAAATCAATTTTTGCACTTTGATCTTTGATATTTTCAATTTTTGCACCCTACATAGTGTTTCAATTTTTGCACTTTTTGGGGGGGCCATCTTTGATTTTTGCACTTTTTATCTTAGTAACTTTGACCTAAGGAACTTTTCTGTGTTGATACAGTGCTGGCCTGTGAGGTCTGGGATTGGTTAGATGGGGCTGGAAGGTGGGGTTAGTGGTGGCAGGGGTAGGAGGATTGTGTGTGATGGCCGTCATATAACACTTGTTATATTCCTTGTCTGTCATTGGCTCAATTGGCTGTGGCACAAGATGGGAGGTGCTTGTCTTTCTGTGATTAGTTGCCCATATTCACATGGAAAACTATCTGCGCAAACAAGTCTGCCACCATTTGGCAACCAAAGAGAGAATCATGGTCAAGGACCCCAAGAAAAGAGGTTGTTAAAAGCCTGAGGGCGGTGCTCCTGGAGTGTATCTCCAATGTTAAAAAACAACATCACCCAGATGGATGTCTTTATGGCCAGCTTGTTACACAGAGGCCTGGTGCCCGCGTTGCTGGATGGCCTCAAGGGCAGTGGAGCTACCCTTCATCTGGTGACTCAAGAAAACCTGGTGCTTGGAATTTGAGCCATCCCAGGAGTCAAGTAATCCACCAATAATGTGGCTGTACTTGTAGCCATCAGTTAAATTGGGCAAGTTCCTAAGGTGAAAAGTGCAGAAATAAAAAATGGGACCCCCAAAAAGCGCAGAAATCAAAACACTATGTAGGGTGCAGAAATCAAAAATATCAAAGATTGAAGTGCAAAAATTGATTTTCCAGAAGTTAACTTTGAAACCAAATAAAATACAGTTATTAATATAAAAACATATATATTAAGATATTTTTAGATTAAAGAGACTCCAATA